>PISW01002913.1:0-203790 GCA_004023785.1 Mungos mungo | reverse complement strand
GAAAAAAGAAATCGAGAATGAGAAAGAAACGAACATAAAGGGACCTGGTTCGGGACATGATTTTTGGTGGGATCTCCAGGAAAACAGGGCAGCATGGAAAGCAGCTGGGTCCTCTCCCCTTGAGGGAGGTGGGGGTCAAACACTGCAAAGACCCACGGCCTGGGCAGCGACACTGTCTCCCTAATTCAGGTGAACTGGGAGCCAGGCCCAGAGGTCCCAGCGAGTCCCTGTTGTCCCCAAAGAGGCCAGCAGGGGGCGCTGTGCACCAGGGATCCGAACGAGGCTGCCCTGCAGGAGCTGGGACCCAGGACAGGCCCACCCCCGCAGAGAGGATACCCAGGCCTGCCCCTCAGAGTCCGCTTCCTGCTCCACCCACCGGTGCCCCAGTCTCTGCTCCTGGATCTGCCCGAAGGGCAGGAAGCCTGGTGTCTCTGGTTCCCTCCAGCCTTGAGCCTGGGTCCTGCTAGATTCTGGATGGCCACTCTGCACATCAGGGAGGGCCCTGGCCAGTGCATTTGTCTGTCCCCAGGCCTCCCCCTGTGCCCCTTGGCCTGCCTGGCCCTCGCTCTGGCCCTGGGTCTATGGTCCCAGGCTCTTCACTTGCCCCCCATCCCCTCCTGGATTCCACCAGCTTTGCTCCAGCTGCCGGAACGACCCCAGGGTCCCTCCTGCCTTCAGGGGGTCACCAATACCCCCCGCCCCCACCAGCCCTTCCCTTCATTCCTGAGCCGCTGCACAATCACTTTGTGTCAAGAGCCGACTATGGGAGCACCGACAACAGATCTCCTGGGGGGCAGGCACCCCCTTGCTCTCTGTCCCCAGAGCCCTGCACGGGCTCAGCGCCTCCTGATGGGGGCTCTCAGGCCCTGCTGCCCCACAAGCTGGTTTGAACCCGGCTCTCCCACTAAGTGGCCGCTGTGTGACCTTGTGCAAGCATTGTGACCTCTGCGGACCTCAGTCTTCCCATCAGTGAAGCGGGGGCAGTAACACCGACCACGTGCAGCAAGCTGGGCCCAACCTCCTCCTGCCGATGCTGCTGGGTCCCAGGACAAAGGGCAGCCTTCCGGGCACCCAGGCGTGGGCTGGGCTGAGGTTGGGTGGGGATGTGTATGTGTGTGACAAAGGGGCCTTCTGGGCACTCCCTCCAGGACTGCAGTGTCCCTGGGCCGGGGTGACAGTCTCTGAGGATCCCAGGGAACAGACTGGCTGGCACCCCTGCACCAGGTCTCGGGGTCTCCCCCTGCATCGGGTCTGTGGGCTCCTCTCCCCGAGGCTCCAGCCACCCCCAGGGCTACTTCTGCGCCCCTCCCACTCTGGCCTTCCAAGGTTCCGGGAAGCAGGAAGGGTATCTGTGGCCCATCACAGGAGAGGTGGAAATAAAGGCTCAGAGACTGCAAGTGACTCACCCAAGGTCACCCAGCAAGTAGGCTGGGACCAGGGTCCCATTCAGTGAGTGCCTTGTCCACCTCTCCACAGCTTGGCCACAGCCTTGGCCTTGAATTCACGGGCCCATAAGGGGAGCAGCCGGCCACTATCACATGGCGGCTCGGGAGTGCAACTCTGTCCCCCGACCCTGAATCCCCTCGGGGAGGGAAGGGTGATGATTGCTGCCCCAGCCGCTGAGTGCCCGCTGGGAGGCTGCCCAGCCCGCCCGAGGCTAGGGGCTCTGGGGCAGTGGAGGAGCTGGGGGCTGGGGGCAAGGAGACTTGGCTGTCAGCGACATGTGATGGGGCGTCTAGGGGCAGGAGCGTGGGTGAAGGCAGGAGTGGGTCCCCTGGTTCCAGTCTGGCTCCCGGGACTGTGGACAGGGACCTGGAGAGGGTAGGTTTTGGGGGTGCAGGAGACCATACAGGGGGCTGGGCTGATTGCAGTGTCTCTGGGGGGCCTCAAGATGGACATACTTACCATCTTTGAGGGCTTGCGGTAGGGGCACACACCCTGGGCTCCTGGGATCAGGCCCAAGGGTTCCCTTCTCCAGCAGGGCCCTGGACCCACAGAGCCCAGAGACCCAGGCAGAGAAGCCTCGGTCACAACCCAGTCAGCCTCAGCCCCCCGCCAGCGTCCCAGCCCTCCTGGCCTGGCCGTGGCTGGCCTCCTGGTGACGCCGATCCCACCGGGGCTGGCATGACCTCACCAGGGCAGGCAGCAGTGGGCGTGGGGGCTCAGCCTAAGAAAACCAGACTGCTGCCAGCCTCAGAGGGCAGTGGCTCCCATGACATCATTGCGGTCTGGCTGGTTGTCCAGGAGGCCGCTGGACACTGGCTAACATTGAGACTTCTGTGACCCTCACACAGGGGAATCCTGCCGGGCTCCCTCCCATGCCACCGGTCCAGGAAATCAGAGTGTAAAACTTGGGGGGGGGGCGGGAGGAAGGCAGGGGGAAACTTCTTCTTGGCCTCACCCCACCATTCTACCCTGTTTCAGAAAAAGAGGGTGGCAGGAGTCCCCAGTCAGCTCCTAGGTCTGGGCTTTCTGGGACACGGCTCCTGCTCCGTGTTCTCTCTGAGCGCAGCAGCCCCACTGGCCTCAGCAGGGCTGTCCCCACAGCATGGCCAGCTTCCATCCCCCTCCCTCTCCAGGCCGCTGCCTCTCAGGGGCTCTGCTTCCCCAGGGGACCCTCGGGCATGTAGCGAGACGGTGACCCTGGTAACACACAAGACCCGAGCTGGGAATCCAGAAGGAGGGTGGCGGCAGCTGCCTCTTTGCTCACCCCAGATGCAGACTACCTCCCCCTGTCCCCACCGAAGCTCGCCCTGGGGCGGGGAAGTGACTCCTTCGATTTCCATTTCCCAGGACAGCAAATGGCCCGGAGCTGAGTGGGACCTGGCGAGGCAGAGCCACTACTGGGCAGGGACCCGACTACCCCTTACACCCAGCTCTGCAGAGGGGTCATGACCCTCACCTTGGAGCCCCTCACAGCCTGGTGCTGTGGCCGTGCCCGGGTCAGGGCAGGGGGACAGGGAGGAAGTGCTCCCTGCAGGCGGGCCAGGGCCGCTGGGCAGAGGACAGCTAGCTGCACCCGGCCATCCCGGAGCTGGGACGCACAGCACCCCGAGGTGCCAGGCTGGGGCAGGGCAGGCTGCCGGTCGGCACTCTGCCAAGCCACTCAGAGGCTTCAGGTGCCTGGAAAATGTCCGTCAGGCCAGATATCTTGGGGACTCCTCCTCTTTTTAAAATCTTGGGTGCTACATTCACCCCAGCATCTTCCCCAGCACCCCCCACCCCCCAGGGCATCCCCAGCCCCCGCCTGGCCCACGTGACAGCATCCGTTCCCTAATCCGTTCCCGCCTCCACCCCACCCCCATGGAGCCACCGACCCCAAGGAGGGCACAAGGCCCCCTAGTCCAGCCCGTGTCCAGGGGTCCGCCAGGGACCCTCCCGCCTACAGGAGGGCTGGGGGACACGGGGGGCCTCTCATGCCACATGCTCTGCACCGGCATCACCCGCTGCCCGCGGCGCATCAGTACACTGAGGACAGCAAGACGGCATCACGAACAAGACCGTCCCGTCCGTCCGCACTCGGCCGGTTCCAAGGCTGGGGCCCTCCACCATGTCCTCCGAGGCCCCGGCTGCCCTTTACAGGCTGGTACTTCAATCCAGTGCACAGACAGGCGCTGGGAGCCCGGCGAGAGTCACCCAGCTGGTGCGGACAGCCCCGCCATGTGTGACCCCAAGCGGTGGTCATCCGCAGCCCCAGCTCACCAGGCAGGGGCCCCATGGCCAGAGGCAGGGCCACAGGGTGAGGCAAGGGCTATGTGTGCATGTCTGTGAGTGTGTGCGTGCACGTGCGTTCGTGTGTGTGTGTCCCCGTGTACGTGTATCCGTGTGTATGTGTCCATGTGTGTGTGTCCGTGAGTGTCCGTGTGTGTCCATGTGTGTCTGTGTGTGTTCCGTGTGTTTCGTATGTGTCCATGTGTGTGCGTCCATGTGTCTATGTGTGTGTCCGTGTGTCCGTGTCTGTGTGTGTGTCCTTGTGTGTGTCTGTGTGTCCGTGTGTGTGTCCATGTGTGTCTGTGTGTGTGTGTCTGTGTGTGTGCCCGTGTGTGTGTTCGTGTGTGCCCGTGTGTGTGTCTGTGTGTCTGTGTGTCCGTGTGTGTGTCCATGTGTCCATGTGTGTGTCTGTGTGTCCGTGAGTGTCTGTGTGTGTGTCCTTGTGTGTGTCTGTATGTCTGTGTGTCCGTGTGTGTGTGTCCATGTGTGTCTGTGTGTGTGTGTCCATGTGTGTCTGTGTGTGTGTGTCTGTGTGTGTCCATCCCTGTGTGTCCGTGTGTGTGTGTGTATCTGTGTGTGTATGAGTGTGCGTCTGCTGGGAAGACCTGCCTGCCGGCTCTTCCAGGCGGTGAGGGAGGGAGAGCCGATCTCTGGGTACTCTGTGGTCCTGCCACGGGGCTCTCTCCCCCTCCTCCCTCAGGGCTCCATCCCACTCTGGCCTCCAGCCAGCAGCCCCACTCACACGGGGACACCCCCTCCCGGGCCAGGCCACCCCAGGAGTCCCGGCCCCAGGAAGCTCCTCAGATTCAGAAGCCTCGGCTCCCAGCTGGCACCCTGGGACCGGTGGGAGAACGGGGCTCGCCCCCAGTCAGGACACAGCCCGCGGCCCCCACAGCCTTGGCTTCGTCCTGCAGGCACCAGACCCCCGAGACCCTCCGCCGGGGCTTTCTCTGGCCACAGGAGCAATGTGGGCAGGCCCGCAAGGCAGGGGACACGAGGTGATGGTGATACAGCCCAGGAGAAGGGTCTCCTGCGGAGGGATGGTCTCCTGTCAGCTTCCTTGTCCCTCGGCAGGCTCTGTCCCCACACCTGCGCCTCACATGTCCCCCCCGCCCCCAGTCGCTGCCTCTCTCCTTGCCCGGAGCTGCCTGGGGCTACTCCCAAATAAATTAACTTTTCCTCTTCTTTCAGTTCTTTCTTTCTTTTTTTTTTTTTAAGTTTACTTATTTATTTCAAGAGAGAGAGCACAAGCAGGAGTAGGGCAGAGAGAAAGAGGCAGAGAGAATCCCAAGCAGGCTCCACACTCAGTGCAAGCCCGACGTGGGGCTCGATCCCACGAACCGTCAGATGGTGACCTGAGCCGAAACCAAGAGTCTGATGCTTAACTGACTGAGCCACCCAGGCGCCCCTAAATCAACTTGCTCTTTATTCAGTCCTTCTGCCTCTGGGGTGACCCGCTCCAGCCCCTGACGTAGACGGGGCGAGAGCTGGCTGGTGCCAGGCAGCCCTTCCCCATCAGCTTGTCTGTGCCCAGCCGTGTGCCAGACAAGGAGGGACAGGAGAGGCCAGAGTCGGGGGCAGCAGTCCCTGACGGGGGAAGGGCTCCCAGGGGTCAACCTCTGGGTCTCCAGTCCTGCCAGCCACTGAGGCCCACACCCAGACCAGCCTGTGGTCCCAGACCTCCCCTCCCCCACCCCAGGAGGCGGCCCAGACTAGACCTTCCAGAACCACTGAGGCCCCAGGAGCACCCAACCCCTGGGACAGGACTGCTCAGGGCTGGGCTCTCCCGGCTACCCCCGGCAGGAACCTGACACACAACCGTCACACAGACCCGCCAGCTCCCCAGGCCGTCTGACCTTGGCCTCCAGCGTGGTTAGCCGCTCACTCATGTCGCTGAGCCGGGTACAGTTCATGCATTCTGAAAGAGAAGGGTGAGAATGGAGGGTCACAGACCCTGGGCTGCGAGCAGACAGCCACCAGGACAGCCTTCGGGCGGGCAGGCAGGGAGCTCTCTTGGATTCTTTGCCTGGAAAATTTTACCCGTCCTTCAGGGCCTTCTCCACAGCGTCCCCTCCTCTGTGCAGCCTGCCTGGCCTCTGAGCTGCCTCTTCCTCTTTTCGGAGCACTGTACTGTCTGTTTATTCAGCAAAGTGTCAGAGCCGGCCCTGAGCCGGACCCCAATGCCTTGTCAGCCTGCCAGTGCCAGGAGGGCGGACTTTGTTTTATGCGCCTCCCGATCTCAGTGCCTGGCACAAAGTAGGAGATCAAAAAAAATCCAGTATCTGATAAACGGATGGTAAAAGGGATGTGCTCCCTGACTTTGAGAACCCCAGTCCGGGGAGGGAGGTGGGCAAAAAGGTACAGGCTGGAAAGGGCTATGCGAGGGCTGTAAGAATAGAATGTGCAAGAGAGCGGCGTGGGGGGCAGTGATGCCTATCTGGGGTGGGGGTGGAGGTGGTCAGGGAAGACATCCTGGAGGCAGCGGCATCTAAGGTGAGGCCTGAGGGATGCACAGGGACCGGCCAGGTGAGGAAGGAGGGCTGAGGTCAGGAGACAGGCAAGAAAAGGAAAGGGTCCGGCAGGGACCTGGGGGAGTCTGAACACTCCCAGCCCCCCCGCCCCCAGATCAAGCAGTGGGCTGGGCCCGCTGGGAGGCCTGAGGCCAGGGGGCAGCTGTGGGAGGGGGTGAAAGTCAAGGTCAGATGTGCATTTTTAAAAACTCCCTGGGGCAGCAGAGCCTACAATGGGAGGGCGTGGGAGGGGCTGGAAGCCAGAAGGCCAATTAGGGGACCACTAACGACTAACCCCCCAGGCACACATCTCCCTGGGCTATAATTACCTATTTATGTCTGTCTGCCCCAGGGACCGAGCTCTTTAAAGAGGAAAGAGAGGGTTCAAAGCTGTTCTAAAGAGCTTTTATGGCTCCGGAAATCAAGGGATGTGGAAATCTCTCACTCAGTTCAAAGCCTGACCTTCCAGGAACCTCATTGAGGCTGAACAGACCCGCCGACCACGCACAAGAGGTTTGAGGGGAACTCAGTAGGTCCCACTCGGTGTGCGGGGGCTGTCGGAGGCCCCATGGCCCGGGGGAGGCCTGAAGGTCACCAGCAGTGTCCGCACCCCCACTGGTCTCCCTTGTCCTTGGAGAGGCCCCCAAACGTCATCTTGGAAAGCAAATCACCTCCCTGAGGTCCCTCATTCTGCAGTGGTGACTGCTGGGGGAGGCACGGGGAGGAGGGCCAGAGGTCTCAGGACCATGGTTCCGTCTGTGTCCTCCCCAGGGGTGCCCGGCCTCAGGGCAGGGGGTGCTGACACCGGCCGGGTGCTCAGCGGCCCTAGCTGGGTTTACAAGAGGCACTGAGCGGGTTCACCTCCCTCCTCCGCTCCCCTGCGCTGGGCCCAGTCGGCGGTTTATGAGCACTTTTTAGGAACAGAACTCTTTGTTCCCCCTCCATAAAACCATGTCAGTAACCCTGATACATAAAACAGATTAGGGACTGGGGTATAAACACAGAAACTTTTAAACAACTAGAACAACGTAGTTACGTGGCTGGGACCCGGTAGGACTTCGCGAAGGACTGACGAGAGAGGGGGAGGTTTTCTGCTGAAACATGGGGGTTTCTGCTGGGCACCCTCACGCCTCCCCCTCATTTCTCCCAGGAAAGAGTGGCGAAGAAACAAAAAGGTGTAGGGGCGCCTGGGTGGCTCAGTTGGTTAAGCGCCCGACTCCTGATTGAGGCTCAGGTCATGATCTCATGGTTCGTGGGATCGAGCCCGGAGCTGGGATCTGTGCTGACAGCACCGAGTCTCCTTGGGATTCTCTCTCCCCTTCTCTCCCTGCTCCTCTCCTGCTCGGTCTCACTCTCTCAAAATAAATAAGTGAATTGAAAAAAGAAAGCAAGAAAAAGGTATAAACCACAGAGCGAAGAGAAGGGCAGAGGAGAATTCTCAGTGATTGATGCCAATAAATGAAATGCAGCCAGGGGCCCAGGCCCACCTGGGCAGAGGACATCAGAGCCTCCAGGAGCCTGGGAGGGTCCTGGCTGGGACAGTGCCAGGAAGGAGAGGTGAGGGGTCCTCTCTGGGGACGGGGACAGGCCTCAGAGGAAAAGTGCTCAGGTGCCCCCGGTGAAATGGCAGGGTCTCCAAAGGCCCCCAGTCCACACGGAGCCCCTGGGGCCTTTCAGTGCCCCTCTCCTCAGGTGGGTCAGGATTCCTGGGCCTTAAAAGAAGCCTTTAATGGAAAGACAGAGACCAAAACAAATAGGGTCCCATCCGTCCACCCACTACACAAACCCCACCTATCCACCCACCCCTTCACCCACTTACCTTACCCCCCACCCTATCCCCACCCTCCACCCCCGCACCTCCCCTACCATCGCCTCAGCCCCCTGGAGGCACCATGGCAGCCCAGGAGCCTGGGCTCATACCCCCATGCTCATACCCATGAGGTGGGGGCCGGGCAGTACAAGTAGAGGTCTTGCCGCCAGAGCAGAGGCCCACGAACCTTCCAGGGCCACAGGTGCTGAACTGAGGAGAAGTGACCTTTCTGCCTGAGCCTGCCCCCCACCCTCCTCAGGAGCGGGCGGGACGGGCAGGAGGCCTGAACGAAGCAGGGAGCTGTGAACGAGAGCCCCGGCCTGGCCCAGTGAACGTTCCTGAGGCGCTTAGGCGTTTAGGGGCCATGAACACAGCATTTCCAGGGGCTCAGGCAACACCGGGGACTCTCTGCAGGGGGTGAGGTCCGTGGAGGGAGGGGTGAGCCTCAGGCTCTCGCAGAAACCTATTTCTGGAAAGTGTGCTGGGTGCGGGCCCAGTTTGCTCTGGCACTGGGCACCTTGCTTGGCAGGTGAGGTGCGGCTTGGCCGTCGGCAGGCACGGGGTCCGGTTCCCCAGCCGCAGAGAGGCCCGGGAGGCCCAGCCAGCAGGGCAGGGGTGAGGCTGCCAGCGCGGCCGCCCAGTGCCACTTGCCTGGGCAGGCCCCGAGGTCAGGCGGGTTTTATGGTTCCCCTGGCATCCTGTCATCGACAAGCAATTACATTACGTTTGTTTAAATTTTTGTAATTATTCATGGGAGCAGTGGGAACATGGAAATGGGGCTGAGGGTGCTGAGTGCCTCGGTGAGTGGACCAGGCCCTGCCCACTGGCTCTGGGCCTCGGTTTCCCCTCACTGACTTCCGGAGATTCCGAGAGGTCCCACGTGCCCCCTTCCTAGCACACACAGGCCCGCAGGCGCCCGGGGCCAGAGCATAGTTCTGGTGTCTAGGTTGTAGCAAAGTGTGTCAGGAACTCTGCCAATATGTGGGCATCAGATGGGTGGCAAACCAGGATGTGTCTGTATGGGTGAGAGAGAGAGAACGAGAGGGACTCACTGCTTGGTGTGGTCAGTGGAAAGAGAATTATAAGCCATTAACTCACTGTGAGGCTGGAGAGGCCCTCGTTTGACCTCTCCGCACCTCAGTTTTCTCATCTGTAAAAGGGGTTTGTATTGGGTCAGCTTTAAGAGCTTCAGGATCCTGGACTCTTTGCTCCTGCCACCTGTGCCCTTGCCCTTGGGCTGTCACCTCTGGGCGCTGTCCACCCACTGCCAATCCACTTGCCATTTGCCTTCAGTCAGCACGGCCACTGGCGATGGCTCTGTATCCAGAATTCAGGACCCAGCTCCTCAGTGAGGCTGACGCCACAGGCCGGGGCCCTAAGAGGAGCCTTGCCAACTACAGAAAAATCTAGAGACTGAGTGAGACCACCGTGAGGGGTGGGACAGGGGTGAGCCAGGGCACACGGGTGGTCCTGTCCCCAGACACCCAGCTCTCTCTGTGAGAGGTCTGGGAGATGGCAGGAAAAACGTGCAGGCTGGATGTCACCAGAAAGCCAAGCTGGAAGGGTCCAGTTGGAAGAGATCCCTAAAATCCCCCTGGAGACCCTGGACTCCAGCCAAAACTCCTAAGCCCAGTTAGGAGAAGAAAGCTCCAAGGAGGTCAATGGGGTCAGATGCTGTGGGGACAGGGGATGGGGCTGGCCAGGTGTGTTCACAGTGGACCACAGGAACACCGAGGTCCTAAGTGGCCTCAGTTTCCTCATTGTGACAAGAGTAGGACTGAGCCCAGCACAAATATGACTGGCACCTTTCTATCTTACCATATATCCGGTCAGCCCTGCTCTACCCAAGAGTTCAGCCTTGGGCCACACATTCTTTTAGTGCCTCCCTCCTCCCCATTGGAGTCTTGAAGGGCAAGAAGGACCTTCCTCTACTGATGAGACTTTGGTTACATCACTGTCAGCTGGAAACTGTTTCAGGGGGAAAAATCTTGTCTTGACTAGATTTGACAGGTTTCTTTTGCCTTTTCATTCACTACCAGGCTCCCAGCCAGGCCACACCCCTCTAGCCAGGCCACACCCCTCCAGCTATGCCCCTCCAACCAAAGAGAGAAGACTTGGATGGGCCCTGGGAAAACTCCTACAGCAAAGCCCATGAGAAGATGTGTCTGTCTGCCCATGGGGCTCAGCTCCCAATGTCTGAGTATTAAATACGCATAGAGAGCCTCTAATGCAAAAGACAAAGACCAAAACAATAAACAAAAAAGCAAACTCAGAAAACAGAGACAATGAGTGGACAGAAAAAGGCTTCAAAATACAAAGCAAAACTCCAATATCCTTAGAGAGATATGAGAAGATACTGCATCTCCCAAACAACAGGAAGTTGTTTACAAAGAACCTTCAAAACTCAAAAATGTGTCTGTAGAAATGGAAAAAAATAGCCAATGTAAAATATTCAGTGAAAGGATTAAAAGATAAGGAGGTTTTCTAGAAAGTTGCCAAAAGGGAGCTATGTTAGATGGAGAGAAGAGATAAGAAAACTAGAGGATCGATCCAGAAGGTCTAACAACTAACTAGAGTTTCCAAAGAAAGAAAATGGAGAGAAGAGTAAAAGAAATAATCCCAAAAGGTCACCTAAAACTGACTGATATGAACTTTCAAATTGAAAGAACATGCGAAATGCCAGATTGAAAAAAAAAATGCACTCATACTAAAAAGCGCATTGTCACAAAAGTTCAGAATCCCAGAGAGAAAATCTTAAGAGCTGCCAAATGGAGAAAATGGAGAGAAGAGTATTAAAGAAATGATCCCAAAAGGTCACCTAAAACTGACAGATATGAACTTTCAAATTGAAAGAACATGTGAAATGCCAGATTGGAAAAAAAACAACAACCCAACTCTTACCAAAAAGTACATTGTCACATAAGTTCAGAATCCTAGAGAGAAAATTATCCCAAGATAAAATGAGTCCTCCAGGAAAGGTCCAGAATCAATATGGCCTTGGACTTCTGAGCAGTAACAGCAGAAGCTGAGAGATAGGGGTTTTCTTTTGAGAGAGGATGGTTTCTGTCTAAGATTCTATACCCAGCTCAACTATCCCTCAAGTTTTGAGAGTAAAATGAAGCATCTGTACACATGCATGGCCTCAAAATATTAACACTCCATGTACCTTTTCTCAGAAAGGTGCTGAAGGATGTATTCAATCAAAACAAAGGAGTAGCTAGAGAAAAGAAGACACAAAACGGGGATACCCAAGGCAAGGAGTTCAACAACAAAGGAACATGAGATGGGAAATAAGGGAAAGAGACCCTGATGTACGTGCGTGTGAGGGAGAATTGAACTTTTGGAAAATTTGGGGTGAAGTAGTGACATGCCAAGGGATACAACATCTATGGCATGGCATAAAATACTTTGCAAACAAGCAAAAAATGAATCACTAACTCCAGGAAAAGAAGTCTAAAGCAAGGAAGTGCAGCTTGGTATATTACCTAAAGTCAGTTGTGAATATTACTTTCTTTGTTATACAACTCTAGTCATTTTCCACTGATCTAACCCAAAGTGCAGTACGGTTACTTGGAGGAGGAGGAAAAGACACAGAAGATGTGTTGGAGGTGAAAAAAAACCACCAGAATCTCCCACAGAACAAAGTCAACAGACAATCTCTAAGATTAAACACCAAGAGAAAGAAGAATATATAAATGTTAGTTAGCCTATGAAGGTAAGGCCTTTTACTCCCCAAAAATCTTGACTATCAGGGAAAAAAGGGTACAGGAGACTGCTCTTTTTTTAATGTTTTATTTATTTATTTTGAAAGAGCGAGCGTGTGAGCAGGGGAGGGGAAGAGAGAGAGGGAGACAGAGGATCCAAAGCAGGCTCTGCGTTATCAGTGCAAAGCCCGATACAGGGCTCAAACCCATGAACTTCGAGATTATGACCTGAGCCGAAGCCAGACGTTTAACCAACTGAGCCACCCAGGTGCCCCAGGACTGCTCTTTCTAATTGTAAGCCTGCCTTACAATGGAAGGACACCTGCCTTTTTATAATAACATATATACCTAATATACATACTGTAATTAAAATGCTAACTGGGTAAGAACACAACACATGCTTAGGATGGTAGGTAAAAAAATGACATCATTGCATCTGTTTTCTGCTTATAATCACATAAAAGATGGACATCCAAGTCACGAAACCTGGAAAAATAAAAACAGTTGCACCAGCAAGATTATGGGGGAGTTTTGCCCTTATTTTTGGAAGATTTCCCACTGATGCTCTATGGTTTTGGCTCAGTTTTCTGATCTAACAGTGAGACCAATCATCCCTACCTCATTAGGGCTGCCATCCAGGGTAAGAGAACTGAGCCAGGAGAGTGGTGCCTGCCCCGCCCCGGGCCCTCTGTCCCAAGCCCAGAGATGTCAGCTCCTAACCGTGGGTCCCAGGGACTGACTGGCACCCGGGTCCCTGGCTTTTCCACCTTCGCCAGCTCTGAGCCCCTGGCTTGGCGACCTCTCCCTCTGGGGCGGCTACCATGTGGTGCCGGTGACCCTGGGTCTGCTCCGCACGAGGCCAGCTCTCATCCCACATGTTAGCAAGCACACAGTAGGCTTTTAATAAGTGCCCGTGGAGAAAATGACACAGATAGCCCTGGAGTCACGCGTGGCCCCCAGGGCTCCTGCCTCACTTCACTGGGAAGGGTTCCCACGTTAGGAGAAGCCGTTTGCATGTGTCTTGGAGGTGAAGAGTCTAGAGATCTGGTTCCACGGCTGAGCCGACACCTTTGCAAAGTCACTGGACCTCGGTGCCCATTTCCTCCTGGTAAAACGGGAAAGGTCATCTCTCCCTGACCCATCCCTGAGAACTGCCACGGGCCTCAGAAGAGATGGCCTTGAACACATGCTACAAAGTCTGGTAGGGCAATGGCCCAGAAGCTCATATGGGGCACAACCAGATCCACGTCCCCGCCCCCCCCAACCCACACCATGGCCCCTTAGGATTAGCGGCCTTGAGACTCATTGGCTGAGAGCAGATGGAGGCCGGGGTGGTGCATTTTAGGTGTCAACCTGGCAAGGCTCTCACGCCTTGGCCAAACACTAGTCTAGATGTTGCCAGAGGTATTTAGTAGAGGTGGTTGACATCTACAATCAGTTGGCTTTAAGCAGAGGAGGTTACCATGGATAGTGTGGGTGGGCCTCATCCAATCAGTTGAAGAAGGCCTTAGGAGCAGAAAGTGAGGTTTCCCAGAGAAGAAAGAATTTTGCCTCCAGACCGCAGCAGCAAATCCTGTCTGAGTTTTCAGCCTGCTGGCCTGTCCTAAAGATTTCAAACTTGCCAACCCCTATAATTGCATAAGCCAATTCCTTAATACAGATGATAGATTATAGATCTAAAGAGATACATATATAGCCACACAGATACGCACACGTGTCCTACTGATTCTGTTTCTCTGGAGAATGCTGATTGATTCAAGGTGCAACCTATAAACAAGTCCTAACCAGACTCATCAACCAGGAGAGAATCTTCTGGACTTTTAAGATGCTCCAGGATTCAGCTCCAGCTGCCTTACAGAGATTCTTGTCAGATTTAGCAAACAGAAACACAATCACTATCTGGCAACCATATTTAGTGTTTTGTTCATTCTACAGACAAACCAAGTTATCCTCTGTGATAGGGACCCAAGGACACTTTTTTGAAGCCTCACCTTCAAAGCTGTCTGGACACGTAAGCAACCACTGTCTATCTGTGTGCCTCTCCTGTGCAAGGCAGGGCCAACCCCAGCCAGGGGACAAGAGGGCTTCCCCAGGAGGTGGCCCTGAGCCGTGCCTACTACTGGTAAGACAAAGTTTGCTGAAGACTTGCTCTAGGTCCGGCCCTGGGCTAAGCCCTTTACACCCATTCTTTCTTTGGGAGCCTCTCACCAACCCTGAGGCAAGCACTAGATTGCTACCCCCATTTTGCAGATGGGAAAAATGAGACCGATTTGAGCTGGGAGGGGTATCAGAGTGTCTGCTCTCAGCCCCCAACTCGTCACCTTTCCAAGGTTCCATCTTGCCTCGCACCTGCCGAAACAGACCGCCTACACACCCCTGGCTTCGGCTCCTGTAATAGGTAGGAATCTCCTTTGCCACGAAGGTGAGAGACGGGGTTTGGGATTGGAGGGCGCAAGTCAGCGTCAGATTGGCGCTCCAGCCTACCAAGGGTGCCCGTGGTGCTCTGAGGCCAGCCCCGTGGGGAACAGAGAGGCCCCGGTACGACCCGATTTCCTGAAAGGAAATCACCTTTCCAGTTAACTTCTGGAGAGCAGCGTATCCAAGCAATCACAGACATACTGGATCTCTCTAAGCCACATACCCCAAAAGGAAGGGCGGGGAAGGCCAGGCCAGGCCGAAGGGGATACCTCCCTGTGCTTCCCCTACTCCTTCCCAGCACACCCCCGAGTAATGAGCCCGTCAGGGGCCAGGAAGCCTGCTGGTTAGATAGGGCTGTGGTTGTGTGCCAGACCCCGCCCTGGGGCTCACGGACGGGACAGAATAATTAAATTCCATCCTTTTGTATATCGGGGATCCCACAGAAGGCAAGATTTTTCAGGAACTCCTGCCAAGACTTTTATTGAAGAGTAATTGAGTTCCTTTTTGGAGATGGGCAGCCTCACATGGGTGTCCTCATGGTGGGAACACAAATCCCCAAAGGGCCGACTGTACCAAATCTTCTTAGAAGGCAAGATTAGAGCACAATGGTAGCCAGTCACCTCTTCCTCCGAGGGCACCCACATTACCAGCCCCTGGACTGCAGAATGTCCTGGCAATGTTCAGAATCACCCTATGGGCAAAAGGGACAATGCTGGTGAGTGAAACTGATTCACCAGTGTTTACCAGGCACCCACTGGCTGAGAGAAAGACATACCCAGGCATAGCGCCCTCTATTGGTGAGAAGTGAGAAGAATAAGATTCAGAGGCATTAGCAACGAGCTGGAGGTCACACAGCTTGTCAGTTAAAGATCAAAATTAGAACCCAGGGCTGCCCTTCTCCTGAGGCCATGGTGGGCTGGGCTATGTGCCCCGCCGGGGCGGCAACTCTCAATGGATATGCAGACAGTGCCTGGAGCACGGCTAAGCATGGACAACGTCTGTGACTTCTGCTCTTCACCATGGCCCCAGGCTGGCCAAATCTGTCTTCCACTCTCTACCTACACATCCAGCCTAGAGTTCAAGGACAGTGGGCTTTGACCTTGAAACTTGTGGACCATGGCTGGACCACACCCTAGAGCGTCTCTTCCCCAACAAAATCTGAAGTGGAATGATTAGAATTATTAAGTTATTTTAGCAAGATCACTGGAATAAAAAAAAACAGTTTACAAAAACCAACCATATTTCTATATACAGGCACTAAACAAATAGAAAATAAAATTTTAAAATGATAACATTCACAAAAACATCATCAAACTATCAAATTGTCTAGGAATAAATCTACTAAAAACTCTAAAACATCACTGAGAAGTTAAAAAAGAACTAAAGAAATGGAAAGATATACTATGTTCATGGATTGGAAGACCCAGTATCGTAAAGCTGTTCATTCTCCCCAGTTGATCTACAGAGTCAGTGCAATCCCATTCAAAATATCGGAAGGCTGTGTGTGTGCATGTTAGGAAATTGGCAGGTGTGTTCTGACACATATATGAAAACACACGGTCCAAGAATAGCCAGGGCAATCTGGAAGAAATAGAACAAAAGGGGAACACTTAGACTTCTTTAAGTTGAGACCCTTATTTTATTTTTTTTACTTTATTTGTTTTGAGAGAGAGACAGAGTACGTGTGAGTCAGGGATGGGCAAAGAGAGTGGGAGAGAAAAAATCCCAAGCAGGCTCCACACTGTCAGCACAGAGCCTAACTCAGGGCCCAAACTCATGAACTGTGAGATCATTACCTGTGCTGAAACCAAGAGTCGATACTTAACTCACTGAGTCACCCAGGCATCCCTAAATTCAGACCTTTAAAATTGAGACTCATTTTAAAACTATGGCAATTAGGACACTGTCGTATCAGTGCAAAGACACACTCATATTTACAGCCACTTAGTTTATGAAAAAAGCACAAATGCAGTACCACAGAAAAGGGTAGGCTTCTCAATAAACAGTTCTGGGTAAAGTGGATATCCAACCAGAAAAGAAAAATAAAAGAATCAGACCCCTAACCCACGCCACACATGAAAGTCGATTTCAGACGTATTGTAGGTCTAAATGCAAAAGGTAAAATACAGCTTTTAAAAGAAACCATAGACTACTGCCTTCATGACCACAGAATAGATACAGATTTCTTCAACAAAATACAAAAAGTACTGACATTAAAGAAGACTTTGACAAAGTGCACCAATTAAAATTAAGAATTTATTGGAACACTCGGGTGGCTCAGTCGGTTGAGCATCCTACGTCAGCTCAGGTCATGATCTAGCAGTCCACGGGTTCGAGTCCTGTGTCAGGCTCTGTGCTGACAGCTCAGAGCCTGGAGCCTGCTTTGGATTCTGTGTCTCCCTCTCTCTCTGCCCCTCTCCCCACTCGAGCTCGCTCACTCTCTCTCTTTCTCTCAAAAATAAGCAAACATTAAAAAAAAAAACTTAAGAATCTATTTTCATCAGAAGAGAATGAACAGGCCTATCACTGAATAGGAGAGGATTCTTGGAAAACATCTTATCCACAAAGTAAGATATCCAAATGGCCAATAACCACACGCACAGGGGCTCAATCCATTAGCCACACCAGGAAATGCAAATTCAACCACAGCAGAGCACTCCCCCGCACCTGCCAGAATGACTAAAATTAACAAGACTAATGATGCCGAGTGTCCACGGCACAATCACTTGAAAAAAACCACCTGGCAGCTTCTAACCAGGCTAAGTAGAAGCAATTCCATCCCTAGATATGCATCCAACAAGACGAATAAATACTTTCACCAAACGACATGTGTAAGAACGTGGCGTCGCTCATAATAACCCCAAGTTATAAATAACCCAAATTCCATCAGTGGATGCCAGGTCAAATGAATATTCACAAAAAGGAACGCCAACTGTACTGTGTGTGTAAGAACCATGCGGCCATGTGGGTGAGCCTCGCAGAGATAACGCTGGGTGAAACATGACACCCCCTCAAGAGCACATGTTGGGTGACTCCCTTTATCTAAAGTTCCAACACAGGCAGAGAGCTCTGATGTGACGTTCAGGTCAGCGGTTACCTTGGGGAGGATGGTTGTGGAGGGGGCAGGGGGAGGGCCTCTAAGGTGATGAAAATGTCCTCTTTCTGGATGTGGCTGCTGGGACACAGGTGCCGTCAGTTTGCGAAAAACATGCCAGGCTGTTCTGCTCATCCTGAACCACCCATCTGACATGTCACCCTCCCACGCTTCTCCTTGCCCCGGGGACAAACTACTTGCCGTGCTCTGAAGCCTTTGGCCTTTGCGTGTGCGTCTTGTTACTTCATCTAGAATTGGCTCCCCTCCAACCCCATGGATCAGTTAATTCCTCCCTAAGCACCCCCTCCTCCAGGAAGCCCTCTCTGACCACTCCAGGCAAACTTAGGCACCCACCTTCCCACAAACTGCCATGAACCCTGTGCACATCTTGCCTATGGTACTCGGCACCTTGGACGGGGATGGCCTGTGTGTTTCCCTCTTTCCCCGTGGGCTGTGAACCCGAGGGCAGGAGCCAGGGCTCATCCATTCCTGTATTCTAGAAATAGGGGGAAGCCCTATTCTCTTGTCCCATGGGTTCTGCAAAGATGTTCTGTGTGCCCTCGGGAGGTAAGCAGACTAGGAGGGGACCCCCGGCTCGCTGTCCAGGGGCCTGCCTTGGAGGACCCCAGGGGGACCGAGAGGGAGGGAGGGAGGGCGCCGCTCTGTAGCTGGCTTCCCAGGCGCGCCTGGCAGCTCTGTTCCCAGCGCTTCCTCGCCGTGCACCGGAAGTACTGCAGCCCCGAGCAGCTGTTTTCTGTTTCCGCCACGGCCAGAGAAAGTGGAAAGGGGCTTAAGGTAGAGGTGAGGAAGGCATTTTGGTGCTGAAGTTTATTATATTCTGGCTTGTGTCGCTGTGGGAGGGGAGGGAGGGAGAAAACATGAGGGCCTGGCCCATGTGGAGCAATGCAGATCATAACAATGATCAAAAGAAGAACTGGAGGGGGCTCCTGGGTGGCTCAGTAGGTTAAGCGTCCGACTTCGGCTTAAGTCACGATCTCACAGTTTGTGGGTTCGAGCCCCGGATAGGGCTCTGTGCCAACAGCTCAGTGCCTGAAGCCTGCTTCAGATTCTGTGTCTCCCTCTCTCTCTGTCCCTCTCCAGCTCGTGCTCTGTCTCTCTCTCCAAAATAAATAAACATTAAAAAAATAAAAATTAAAAATAAATTAAAAGGGTGTCTGGCTTCTGATTGCTTGGCCACCTTAGAAACCTCACAAGCAAAGCAGCCACAGCATCAGTGATGGTGGCCAAGAAAGGGGTGTGGGCTTTGGCGCCTGGACCTCAAGGCTCCCTGAGGCTGCCACAGCCCTGTCATGGCTGCGTCACCTGCAGGACAGGTTCCCCGGAGGAGAGGACAACTCACCTCTTGGGAGGGGTGAGAGGTAATAGTTGGGGATTCATCGGCATGGTCCCATCCGGGCTGCGGAGTGGCTTTTCTTCAGCCTGGGATGGTGGGCGGGGGGCGGGGGGGGGGGGGGTAGGAGGAGGGCAGAATCCTGCGGAATAACCTGTTGGTCCTCAGGTGGGGTCCCCGAAGCCGGAGGGACTTGGATAAAGGCAGCTTTGCTACAGTCCGCTCAGCGGAAGGACTTCAAGTCATCCAGAAACGTCCCTCAGGATGCAAAGGGGGATTTCAACACACAACATGCGATCCAGTCTCTGCAGCCTTTTCGGGAAGCGAGAAAGTGGGGTGGGGTCAACCCCGGGTACATTGTATCCTTCCGCTGCCTCTCTTGGGTGCATTCTGAGGTTCGTGTTGTATATTAATCTGAGGTTATTGTTTGCAGCGTCTTGCTCTTTTTTCCTCATCCAGAAACAGATCATAACTATCGCCAGGGTCTCATGAAGCTGGTGGGCATTGCCCGGGCCTGAAAGATAACACCAAGGACAGCCGAGGGAGACACCAGCTCTGTGACTGCTGGCCCATTGGGCACACGCAGTCAGTACTGCCAAGGCTGTATGTCACTGGGAAGACGTGGGGAGACAGACAGCCAGAGGCTGGCCTCAGAGTCTGGTGCCTAGACGGGAGTGTGGGGAGGGTAGAGAGTCCAGCCTTCTCCCATCTGCCTCTCTGAGCTTTAGGGATGGGGTGGTGAGGAGCCGGGGTGCAGATTCTCTTGGGAGAGGGGTCTATCCAAGTGCAAGCGCGGGGTGGTCTGATCTGCCAGCCCCCTTCTCCCGGTCCTACTCCCCACCCCCACCGCCCCAGCTCTGCAGACCAGACCCAGGCGCTGCAGCCAGAGACACATCTGGCTGCCTGGGGGGGGGGAGGGGGGCTGACACTAGCAGATTCCCAGGAAGCAGTCGTGGCAGATCCCAAGGGCTTGGGGTGGGGGGACGGGGGGTGGGGAGAGCCTGCTCACTGTCCCAGCCGACGCCAAGCCCTGAAGAACAGTAAGGAGACAGGAATAAACTTCCCTAATAGGTGTGGGGCATCCAGTCCTCTGCCTCCTCTAATCCTCCCTCAGCCCTGCACCCCGGAGCCCCCGGGAGCCCTGAGAGGCAGCTGCCCATCTGGTGTGTGAAATGCTGTCTCGCTGCGGGTTGAATTGGCATTTTTCCGCACTCTTCATGAGGCTGAACCTCTTTTCCTAGGTCTTTAAGCCATTTCCCCTCCAGACCCTGAAATGCCTGTTCGTGTTCCTGACCCATTTTTCTATCGGATTATTCCGTCTTTTTCATACGGATTCACGGAAGCTCTTTCTATAGTCCCTATACCAAGCCGTCGTCAGTTTTACACAGTGCACAGACCGCCTCTCCGTCTGCGGCGGCGAGTGGCTGACTCTGAAACCCATCACCCATTTCCTCCCCTCCCCCACCCTCCCATCCACCCTCAGTTTGTTCTCTGTATTTGAGAGTCTCTTATGGTTTGCCTCCCTCCCTCTCTGTATCTATTTTCTCCCCGTCCCTTCCCCCATGGTCTTCTGTTACGTTTCTCAAGTTCCACATATAAGCCGATTCACAAGTTTAAAAGGACCCTTCTAATGACTCAGGCTAGTGCGATGTCGGCCGTGTGACCTGTCGCTGGAATCTGTGTGACCGGGACTCGCCTTTCCAGCCCGGCTTGCCCGGACTTTTCAGCACCTACAGGTGTCAAATTGGATCTTCTCAACTGTTAATGAGCTGAATTACAGAAGTAGATTCTCTAAACTCCGCGTGGCCGTGATCGATCACATCCCTCTCCCCCCCCACCGCCCCCACTGCTGGACCTGAATAGTTAATCTTTTTATTTTGGATGTTTTACTTGAGCCATTTTTAGCTCCAGCTCCGAACCAGCTTTGCGGCCACTGAGGTAGGGTAAGTTCAGTCCTGAGCCTGTGGGAGGCAGAGCCCCAAGACTTTGATTTCTGGGGCTCGTTTCTCCCCCTGCAGAGTCCAGACAGACAAGCTTCCTTGCTTCCTTTGGGGGCAAGGGGTGGATTTTTCCTGTCTCCTCTTTCACTAAGTCTCACATCTAAAGTGTCTGCAATACGGGAGCCCTCAGCCGCACCCCTGTTCTGGCTCAGTTGTAAACCTTGGTCCCAGGTTCCCGAGACCCCACCACACCTGCCACCGTGACCCAGCATTAATTGCAGAACCGTCTGCTTCCTTAGGTGCCCTGAGCTCCCGGAGGATGGGTGGGGGACAGTGCTGGGCAGGTCCTGTGGGCCCCCCTCTTGGTCCCTACCCTGCGGGAGGAGGCAGGGAAGGGACTGGCAGCCTCATCCCCCTGCTCTCTTCCCACTAGCCAGCTGGCTGATCCACGTGTAGGGTAGGATCCCCAGTACTTAGGTGCTGGTTCTTCCGCACTGATCTAGCGGTGAGAGGTCATCTGTGCCCAGATTATGAAGAGATTCCCAGTGTGTGATGTCTCATTGTGGGTTCACGCCTTTACTGAGCATGAACCAGCACTCCTGAGTCCATGGCCATGGCCAAATCCCTTGGGCCCAAAGTTCTCTACATAGCATACGTACATACAATATTTAGATATACACATATATTCACAAAATATGTGTGTGTGCGTGTGTGTGTGAGTGCGTGTGTGTGAGTATCCCTAAGGATCTTTGTAGCTCTGACATCCAAGCTCCGCATGATGAATCCGACACTGGCATCTCCCACTCTAACACACACACACACACACACACACACACACACCCATCATGGTAGTCTCTTAGCTTTCCCTATAGCACATTCCAAGCTGATACCCGACTCAAAAAGCCAAGAGGTGGAACGCCCCCCGCAGGCCCCGGGCCCGATGGCCTGTGAGAGTCGACGAGGCCGGCAGGAAGGGCTGCCAGCTCTGGCTGTACGTGAAGGGGGAAGACAGGCTTTCAGCGTCCGCTCCTGATGGAAACAGCCCAGGTGGAAATGACCCTGGAAGTCACAGCTCTTGATAGATCCACGCCTCAGGAGAGAGAGCCCATTACAACAGCAAGCCAAAGGAGCCAAGGGCTGGGGCAGGTGATTCAAGGAGGGCTTCCTGAGGGTGGTGGAAGCAGTATATAAACAAGTGAGAATTACTGGCACAGAAAAGTGGTACTTGGGCAGTTTTCAAACCTAATTTGGTTCAACATTCCCCAGATGATGATGCTGGGAGCCCAGGCTCTAGCTCCATCTGGGCTCTGCGAACGGCCCAGTGATCTGAAGCAGCAGAACCCGCCCCACCCCACCCCCCCGGCTGTGATACCCTTTTCCCAACAACTGGGGCTGGTCTGTGCTCCCAGGAGGCTGGGGAGAGCTGTACCCACAGGCAGTCCCTCAGCGAACACTGAGGCCAAGCCCCATCTTATCTGGACATCGCCAGTGGCCCAGAGAGGGTAGGGATCTGCCCAAGAACACCCAGCCAGTCAGGGACAGAGCTGGCCCCAGACCAGGGCGACCTGAGTCCCTGAAAGTTCTCCACCCTCCAGCGGTCTCAGCCCGGCTGGGGTTCCTCAGGCCACTGCGGCTCCTCCCATTCCCTGGACAACAGGCCCCCATCACCTGTGGTGTAAAGTCCAAACTCCTAGACTCACCCTTCAAGGCCTTCAGAGTATAGCCTCTACACCCTCAGCCTGCCTCCCCAACCCCCGAGCTTCCCATGTCCTCCCTCTGCACCGCACCCGGTGGCCTGTGGTTCCTGAAGCAGCCGTCATTCTTCCCTGCCCCCTGCCCCTTCACACACCACCCCTGTGGCGTGGGCCCTCTCGTCTCCGTTGACGGATGGGGAAACTGAGGCTCCCAAGGCCCCTCGCTCCTGGCCAGGGTGAGTGGAGCACCACCCTATGAGCCCGGGGGTACTCAGCTGGCTCCTGAGTGACCCCTGCAGAAGGGGTCAGCCCGTTGGTCAGTTCCACTGTTTTATGTGACATATGTTATATGTCCCCTCCGCTGGGACGAGAATAGTCATTACAATGGACACAGGGCTTACTAGGCGCCTAAGCACGTTGCGTATATTAATTCATCTCCCCCCCACGACAACGCTATGAAGTCAAGGCCCGTCTGACAGGTAGGGAAACTGAGGTACAGAGAACAAATCAGTAAGCTGGCACACGGCTTGTCACACAGCGAGTGAGACGGCTAGGCCCGAACCGAGCACATATGGGACACGATCACCCCCCAGGAAGTCAGGTCAGCAACTGGGATGGGCTCTGGGAGCTCCGTCTGTGGTATTCGCACTGAGCCCCCAGGAGTCCCGGTCCCGAAACGGGGTGGGGCCCTACTGCCTGCCCCCCAGAGGCCCCCCGAGTTATTCACCTCAGCGGGCTTCAGTTTCCCAAGCCGAAGCCTTCTGCACGTTCCCGGAGCACAGAGAGGTCCCTGCCCACCTGTTGTCGCCTTGGGCTCAGGCAGGACCCTCGGGCAAAGAAGCGAGGCGCTCAGTGCTTCTGAATAGCCCCACGAGGCCAGCTCAGAAGACACCCCCCCCCACTGCCCTGTGCTGTGACAGACGGGGAGGCCGCACATGTGCACATGTGCCACTTGGGGTCCCGGCTCCATCCCGCCCGGGAAGGGTCTGGCCCTGCCCCTCGGCAGCCCTGCCCTTCAGCTGACAGCAAGCCCTGCCACCCGGAGGCCAGGCCAGCAGCCCTATTGTCAAGTTCACCGGCCTCACTGAGGCGTCTCTGGTCTCCCAGTATGGGGGCGGGGGTGGGGAGAACATCGGCCAGGTCCAGGGAACTGAGTAGCACGTCAGGTCCAGCGTGTGCACCACGAACACGTGCACAGGGGACAGTGACAGCATATGGAGCGTCTTTCCCTCTGGCCCAAGACGGTCAGGACGGTGCTCCCCAAATCCTCATTTTATAGGCAGGGAACCGGCACATGGAGACGGCGAGCTGACCCAACAGTGCGACAGGACCAAAGCGCTCCCCTCCGGTTCTGGTGCTTTCTGCCCCAGGCCGGCCCCCTGCAGGAGCCAAAGAAGCCACCAGAAGCCTCCAGAGGGTGGCTTCAGAAGCCCACGGCGGTGTGTGCCCACGTCCACATGTGCGTCTTGTGTTCGTGCGCGTGATGCGGCGCAGTCCTGGGGCTCGTGCGTGTGCATGTTTTCGTGTGCCTTTTGCTCACAGGGGTCTTGTGTGCAGGAGTGTGGGTTGTGTCATGTGGGCCCGTGTGTGAGGGGAAGCGAAAGGGCTGCTGTGTGCCGGCCCCCCGCCCCCTCCCCCCAATCACGGTCCAGCAACGAACACAGAAGGGCCAGGGGCCTGTGCCACAGTCCGGGGTCCCAGGGGACAATGAGGGGGCTTAGCACCTCTGGGTACTAAGCAGACTCCAGCCCCCAGCCCGGGACACGACACGGGGACTGTGGGCTTGATTAAAGGTGCAGAACCCAGGCCAAGTGCAGACTCAGGGAGGGACCAAACCATCTTGGCTTTTCCATGTGCAAAAGGAGGCGAAGATGTTTACCTCGAGTGGAGCTAAGGAGACAGAGGCCAGCATCTCCCAGTGAGAGGCTTCGTCCCAGCATCCACCCTGGAAGGGTTACCTCCGTGAGCCAGAGCCCAGCGGAGCCCTTGGGGCCCGTAAAGGGCGGTGGCATCCGTCTGGCCTGACCTGGGAGGTGCGCGAGGCCTGCTGGCCATGAACGTGGGCGTCTGAAGCCGGCTGGAAAGAGGAGAGCAGGGAAGGGCAGGTCGGGGAGTCCACATCTCACACCCCTCCCTTGGCAAGGGCAAAGGGCGCTGCAGTTGCTAAAGCAATTGGGGGCTGGTGGGGAGGGGAGGGGAGAGGGCCACACACAGGCCGGAACGGAGGAGCGCTCGGGAGAATGTGCCTCATCGCATGGGCAGGGCAGGAGGTCATTCTGGGGCTGTGTCACCCAGCCACCCAGGCCTGACTGTGCTCAAGCCAGGGCCTCGTCATGCCAGGCCCTGAGAGCCTGCTAAGGTGCCTGTGACTTGATCTCAGAGGGGCGGAAGCTGACGAGCAATTTTACAAAAGGAATGAGAAGCAAAGCTTACGATTCTAGAACCTTCCTTCCGGGGGCTTCTTCGAGGCCGAGACAGAAACCCAGGCAGGGCGGTGCGTTCACGTGCTCAGGGGGTTTCATAAACGGAGAATTTTCTATGTATTCTTTTTTCTTTAAAAGCCCCACAAGTTGTATCAGCCTCAGAGTCTGCGACCCTGGAAATGCCCCCAGATACTGAGGTCAGACTTGGTTGCCCGTTTCTTTCGGAAACGCAGTAGGCTCTTGGCGCGCACCGCTGTCCTGAGGAAGCTTCCTGATGGAGAGAGAACTCCCCCCTCCCTTTGGGAAAACCTTTCCTGGCCCTACAGTTAGGTGGATACCGAATGCTGAGGGCATTTCCTACGGAGAAGTAAGGTTCCTGCTGTGGCTGAGGACGGTGACCTGAGCCCAGGGCTCGGGGCAGCGGCAGGAGGCCCGTGACAAGGCCGGGGCCTGGTCAGACCCATGGCATCTAATATTCAGTCTGACATCATCTGGCTGCAGTTCCCAGAGACTAAAATTAGGCAGAGGAAATTTAGGATGTTGCTTACAGATTTCCAAAAAAAACAGGAGTGAGGGCCAGAAAACAGATCATAAAAGAATTTTTGTGACTCAGGCCCAGCTAAGGGAAAGAGACATGAGCCCCACTTATGGGAAGAGGCAGAGGAATCTTTTAGTCCTTCCCTGTAAAGGGGGACCCAAGTTCCCCGCTCCCACCAGGGGGTTCCTGGTTTAGCCCTGTTTCACTGCCGGCCACGCTCTGTCCAAGGTCAGCCGGAAGCTGGGTGAGATCCACTTTGAGCCCGTCTCCTGGGCATGTGGCTTGGTTTTTTCCCCACTTATGAGATCCGGTGGGTGGGGGGGGGGGGGTCCAAAGGGGTCTGCTGCTCTGTCAAATGAACTGTGTTTGTCCCCAAGGACCTGCTGAGAAAGCCCTGGGTCACTCTGGTGGGCAGGCAAATGCCTGAGAATTTGAAAAGGCCCCCCGGCAAGGATTGGGGGTGATCCCTCCTCACTCTGTCACCTCGTCTGAAAGACCCTAGATACAGGCTCCTTCAGGAGAGCTCAGGAAAACCCCTGAGAGGTTTTCGCCGGCTCTGGACCTCGGAAGCTGTGAGGACGGCTGTCCCTGCCTGGCCACGTCCTAGGAGAAACTGTTTAAAGCTTTGTCTAGTTCTCAGGGTAGGAGATGCACGACTCCCTAAATGTCAAGACCATTGCCTGATGTTTCGGTCCCTCCTTTTAGAGAGGAACTGGGGGAGGTCGGCTAGAGACGCTAACATACATGCCAGGGCAAGTGGCCCAGAGCAGGTGGAAGGAACCGAGGGGAGGAAACAGCAGGGGAGAAAAGGTGAGTGAAGCCAGGGATGAATGAAAGCATAAAAAGCAGAACTGGGGGCGCCTGTGTGGTTCAGTCAGTCAAGCGTCTGACTCTTGACTTTGACTCAGGTCATGATCTCACGGTTCATAAGTTCGAGCCCCACATCAGGCTCTGTGCTGACAGCGTGGAGCCTGCTTGGATTCTCTTTCAACCTCTCTCCCTCTCAAAAATAAATAAATAAACAAAAATTGGGTGCCTGGGTGGCTCAGTCAGTTAAGCGTCCAACTTCGGCTCAGGTCATGATCTCATGGTTCATGGACTCAAGCCCCGCATCAAGCTCTGTTCTGACAGCTCAGAGCCTGGAGCCTGCTTCAGATTCCGTGTCTCCCTCTCTCTCTGCCCCTCCCCTGCTTGTGCTCTGTCTCTTCCGGTCTCTCAGAAATAAACAAATGTTTAAAAAGTTAAAAAAATAATTTAAAAAATTTTAACAAAAAATATAAATAAATAAACATTATTTTTTAAAAAATTTAAAAAAGAAGAAACGACACTGGACAAACCACCACCACAGTCATCAACCAACAGATACACATGGGGCTTGAGGTTTTCTAGAAGACGAAGCCAAGAGTCACATCTCTAGGACAGAAACCACCAGCTGCTGGAAAATACTGAACTTGCAAGTTCTGGCAAAGGTCTGCAAGTTCCTTCAGGGTCCTCCAGGAAGGGAGGGTGAGCAGGGAGGAAGTGATACCCCCCAACCCTTCCCAGCAGAGATCTACATCAGCACTTGAGGAACCTCTCCCAGGGCCTCCCAGGAAACCTGTGCCCTTCCAGTCCTGTGGGCCGCTCTACTGCCCTCACATGGCTATGGTAAGAATTGCAGGAGCAAGGTAGCATGAATCCCCACCTCACCAGCACGAGTCGGACCCAGATTTAGCCAGTGCCCTATTACAGATGTGAGTCTTCTTCCTTGAGAAGAGAGGAGAAGGACAGGTTAGCATCAAGGACTGTTGAGAGGAAGGGAGGGGTGGGGTGGGCATCTGCTAGGGCCTGGGTATTCTGGAGTCTTCAGGACTGCCGTAATCCCAGTGCACCACTCCGCTCCACCCACCCCCAACAGAACTGTAATCCTGGCAATACGCAAAGCCTTGGGCCTGATTTGGGGATTTCATTTCCAACTTCTTGGGCAAGTTCTTTGAGAGTTACCAAATACAGCAACAAGACAGTGTAAGGGAAAGTCTAGCATCCCTCCCCCAGACGGGGCGTGGGGAGAACGAGCTGAGCGAGGCTGGCAGAGCCTCTAGGTTTTCAGTAGCTACTCCGAAGAAAAAGGGAAATGTTCCCCTGCAGAAGCCAGAAAAGGAAGCGGAGGCAGGGAAGGGACGCCGCCCTGTACTGGCAAAGCCAACTCAGAACATGGGGCCTTCGAGACTGCCTGCCGTACAGCCTCAGTGGTGAGGCAAGCCAAGGTTTTCTTTTCACAGACAAGGAAATGGAGGCTCAGAGAGAATAAGGTTTTTCCTACGGCACATGCTAGAAAGGGGCAGGGCAAGGGAAAACACCCAGCTTTAAACAAAACAAAACATGGATCTTGGCCAACTGATTTTCAAGAAGGGCGCCCCGATCACTGCATGGGAAAAGAACAAATGGCATGGAGAACACTGGGTACCCACATGCAGAGAAGGAAGTGAGACCCCCTACCTCACACCTTATACAAACCTTAACTCAAAACAGATGAGGGGCGTCTGGGTGGCTCGGTTGGTTAAACGTTGATTTCAGCTCAGGTCACGACCTTGCGGTTGGTGGGATAAAGCCCCATGTTGGGCTCTGCACTGACAGTGGGGAGCCTGCTTGGGATTCTCTCTCTCAGCCTCTCTCTATGCCCCTTCCTGGCTCATGCTCACTCTCAATCTCTCTCTCTCTCTCTCTCAAAAATATAAAATTGAAAAAAATTTTTTAATTTTTTAAAATGGTTTTTATTTTTGAGAGACAGAGAGAGACAGCGCGAGTAGGGGAGGGTCAGAGAGAGAGGGAGACACAGAATTTGAAGCAGGATCCAGGATCTGAGCTAGCTGTCAGCAGAGATCCGACACGGGGCTCAAACCCACGGACTGTGAGGTCATGACCTGAGCTGAAGTAAGACACTTAATCGACTGAGTCACCCAGGTGCCCTGAAAAAAATTTTTTAACTTAAAAAATGGACAAACTAAAGACAAATGCTAAAATCATAAAACTCTTAGAAGAAACCACAGGATAAGTTTTCATGACCTTGGATATATTTGCAATTCGTAGCATCCAGAATGGATCTTACAACTCAACAGAAAAAGACAAACGACTCAATTTTAAAATTTAAGAGCAAAGGACCTGAATACAGTTCTAAGAATATACACAGGGACACTGGGTGGCTCAGTTGGTTAAGCATCCAACTTTGCCTCAAGTCATGATCTCACGGTTTGTGAGTTTGAGCCCCATGTCCGGCTCTGTGCTGACAGCTCGGATCCTGGAGCTGCTTCAGATTCTGTGTCTCCCTCTCTCTCTGCTCCACCCCCACTTGCTTTTCTCTCTCTCTTTAAAACACAAATAAACCTTTAAGACAAAGAAAAAAGAACAAGGGCAAGTAACAAAAAACAGTAATAAATATAATAGATATTTCAGGAATATGAATACTAATTTTAAACAGCAATGGCATATACCAGTTAAAAGACAAAGATTGTCATAATGGGGGAAATGCTGAATGCAAAATGTTGTTGACAAGAAACCCACTTAAAAACACAGATCAGTTAAATGTAAGAGTGGAGGAAGATACGATATGCTAATACTAATGAAAAGGTAACTGAAGAAATACAGAAAATAACCAGTATTGCCAAAGGTGTGGAGAAACTAGAATCCTCATATATTGCTGATGAAAAAACATGGTTCCGTTGCTAAAGAAAACGGTTTGATGATTATTCAGAAAGTTAAGCATTGGATCAGCATATGACCTGGCAATTCTACTCTTGGCTATACACCTGTAAGACCTGAAGTACAGGCACTTGTACTTGAAGACAGGTACTCAGACAGCAAGGCACACACACGCTCACTGTTCACAGAAGCGCTTTCGCAAGAGCAGAGAGACAGAAACAGCCCAAATGCCCACCAACACGAATGAGTGGATCAGCACATGTGGACTATTATTCAACCATCATAAAGAAGTACGGATACATGAAACAATGTGGGTGAACCTCCGAAACACTATGTTAAATGAAAGTCGCCATATGCAACCACTCCTACGTTGTGATTCTCTATTTATAACATACCAGGATGGCTAAATCTCCAGGGACAGAATGTAGACTGACGGCTGCCAGAGGTTGAGGGCGGGGTGGAGGGAGAGCGAGAGGATCTGCTTAATGGGTTATGGGGCTTCACTCTAGAGGGATGGAAATAGTTTGGAATCACAGAGAGATGGTCGTTGCACCACAGCGCGATTGCACTAAATGCCACCTTAAAATGGTTAATTTCACGTTATGTGAGTTTGACCTCAATACACTGTTTTTTGAAACGAAATAAATAAACCGGAAAATCTACTACAAGCCACAGGATATGTTTCCCTAGTCCGGATGCCCCAATCCCCCTGATCCGTTCCCAGCCCCCTCAACCAGTAAGTTCTCTCCAACTGCTCCATGGAGAGGTCACGGAGCTTTCCTGAGGCTTAGCCCCAGAAGGACACATCCACCCGATCTCTTGGGCTTGGTTCTGCTGCATAGGCCCCGCCTCAGGAATGACGGACAAAGTCATGTCCCAATAGGGAAGCGTCTTGGTCTGACATGGGGCCACTTCCGGTTTGGTATGCAAATCCCTCAGTCCCAGGCTTCTATCTCCTTTGAAAAAGGTAACCGCCAACCTCACTAGAGAATTCCTGCCCCACAGGCAGTGCTTCTCTTTGGGCTGAGTATACAGCCCGTCTCAGCAGCTGTCTGCACGCAAACCGGAGACTGGTGTCATATTAGCGTGATGATGCAGAGGCTCAGAGAGGTTAGTGACTCCCCCAGGGCCACACAGCGGGCTGCAGAGCTTCTGACCCTCAGATGACCGATGCCCATTTCACTTCTTTCTTCCTAGGGTACAATCCCACAGCTCCTATGGGAAGGGCCATGACACCAAGCAAAACCAAGTTCTAACCCCAAATCCCAAGTCTTAACCTCAAGTCCTCAATGTCCTCTTCTATCAAATGGGACTATGAATAAAGTTGATGTTCTGGTGAGGGTTCCACAGGTGAGTCACATGAGTTCTCCAAAGCGGTCAGTTCATGTTGGTTACCATTCACTCCCCGCCGCCGCCCATGAGCTCAATTCGCAAAAGGGCTAACCCTCCTAAGTAAATGACATTTACTAAGGAACATTTCATTTATTTTACCAGTTTGAACTGAGATCCCATAGAATGGCAACTTGGCTTAAAATCAGTATTGAGTAGCAAAATACTCAAAATGAGTCGACGTGATTTTCAGGACAGACGTTGGGAAATTTGGGGGCCCGAAGAATCAGACCCAATTCCAACCTCATTCCTGCTGGCAGGGAGCCCAGGAACATCTAAGGGTAGCTTTTGTTCGAGCCCTGTCTGAGGGTCACCCAGGGACTGGGGAGCCTGGAGGTGTGATCAGAGGTTGACCAATCAAAGAGGCAGAACGGGGCGGAGAGAGAATTTGTCAGCCAAAAGAATGCATGCCCAAGGATAGAAGTGAAAGAAAATAAAACAAAAAATACCGATGCAGTATTTCTGTGTGTCAAGCCTTATTTTAAACACGCTACAAGTGGGGGCGCCTGGGTGGCTCAGTCGGGTGAGCATCTAACTTCGGCTCAAGTCATGATCTCACCGCTCATGGGTTTGAGCCCTGCATTGGGCTCTGTGCTGACAGCTCGGAGCCTGGAGCCTGCTTCAGATTCTGTGTCTCCCTCTCTCTCTGCCCCTCCTATGCTCATGCTGTCTCTCTCTGTTTCTCAATAATAAATAAATGTTAACACAAAAAAATTTTTTTAAACAAAATAAACACGTTACAAGTATTAACTCATTAAATCCTTACAACGACCCCCTGAGGAGCATCATACTATTACGCCCATTTATTTTACAGATGAGGAAGCTGATTGGATGCGTTGCCCCAAGTCCACTTTCTTAACCACCATGCCTCAAACAACTCAATATCATTGGAGGGCAAGATCTGAGTGGGCAAAAGGGGCAGAAAGCATGAGGGCCCCCAGGATCTTGGATGCGCAGGATGTTTGGATTCAGGACACTGCATGCGCAACCCCAGGGGCCACCGTCACAGCCTGGGCCTCACAGCTCCGCAGACTCATTACACCTGTTTTCCAGCAGATGGCAGTCAAGAGCCTTGAGGAAGAGCCACGTCCTCCTAATCAGCACAAAGACAGAACAGGCACTAGTGGCAGTGCCGTTTGGCTTATATCCAGAAGGGTCTGAAGCAGGGAAGGGGATGTTTAGTTTCCAGTTTGGACCGGAGGTGGCTGGGGTGGTCCAGGTGTTGGGTGAGTGAGGTCTAAACTAAGAAATGAGCACGGGCCGGAGAGGAGGGGATGGATTCAAGGGCTGTGCAGACATACCCCTGGGACTTGGGGATCCCTCTAACTGGGGTGGCAGGGGAGAGGGCAGCACTGGGGCTTTGGGGAGTCTGGGTGCAACAGCTGATAGACAGAGTGCCGCCCATCACAGAGCATCGGAAGGTTCTAGGGCATGGTGATGGAGTGGCTTGGATTTGCAGGGGGTGAGGCCAGGGGGCGGCTGGCTGTACAGGGATGAATCTCAGAGCATGACCCATCAATGTGAGATGCTAGCACTCTCACTGGGGATCTTAGAATGGTCTAGACCATCCTGTGGTCTTGGAGCAAGTCAGGCGAAGTCAGGATGATTTTCATCCACCACCGTGAGACTCTGAGTCACTGTCCTTCTCTTGTGCCAAAGGGATCCTTAAATATCCTTTCCACAAGGGCTACAGGAGCCCAATTCCTAATGCAAAGAACTTCTTGTTTCTGGGAACAAATGGACTCCTGACGCCCCAGGAGCACTGCAGTGGGGCAAAAGGAAGAAAGAGATACAGGATCCCACAGCCTGGACGCAGTGGACACAGGGCTGGCACCAAGGACCCACCTCCAGCTTCCAGACCAGCCACACGGCCCACCCATGGTCTGGGGGCCCCTTCTCAGCTCCCTTGAGCCAGAGCTGCTGTCCGAGGGGGCCTGGCGGGGGCGGGGGTGAAGGGTGGGGGGGCGCGTCTGGCCTGGGACCGGTTTGGTTTCTGCTAAGAGGCCCCCACCAACTCTTTGATTAGCAGCCAAGACATGCTTCTCTCCAAGTCAAAAATAAAATAAAATAAAGCATGTTACAAAGTGATTCCCTCTCCTCCAGCTCATTTTAATGTGGTTTTCAGCATGGGTTTATTGCGAGCAGCCTGCGGACAGCAAACATGTGCTTGCAATATGCCTGTCACAGTCGAGACGGGATTCCACAGCCGTGGCGGGGCCCCAAGCATCAAGACCCGCAGGAAGGAAGTCAACAGCAGGGCTTTGAGGATCAGGTAATTGGTGACTCTCAAACATTTGTCCTAAAGGCTCTGAAAGGGTCTGCTTTTACCCCGTGTCATTCTGTCTGCAGAATCAAGGCAAGAGAGGAGGGGGAAGGGCAGGCCTGGAGAATTCCAGGGCTGTGGAAGGTAGGGGTGGGGAGACAGCCCAGGATGTGGTTTCTCAGGTCTCAGGATGTCCCGAAGGGAGGCAAGCACAAGGCCCAGCGTCTAGCCTGTAACTGAACTGTGTTATTTTCAGCAGGTGCCGGGGGCCAGCTCTGGGGTGCTGACCTCAGTTTCCCCATCCATAAGAGATGGTGTTTGGCCTAGAGGTCAAAACATGACTCCCAACTCCAACACTCTCTGCTTTCCGTGGGTGGGGACGGTGGAGCTGGGCTGGGGGAAGGGCCAATTATGTGGAGCCAGATCGTGCTTTAAATGTCATTGGTGGCACCTGGGTGGGTCAGTCGGTTAGGTGTCCAACTTCGGCTCATGTCATGATCTCAACAGTTGGTGAGTTCGAGCCCCGCATCAGGCTCTGTGCTGACAGCTCAGAGCCTGGAGCCTGCTTCCGATTCTGTGTGTCCCTCCCTCTCTGTTCCTCCTCTGCTCACTCTCTCTCTCTCAAAAATAAAACAAAAGATTTAAAAATTTAAAAAAAAAAAAGAGGTGACAAAACCCTAGTATCTCCAGAGGCCTCCCCGGGACCAAGGCTCCCAGCCGGTCTGCCTTCCCCCCACACACTGGCCTAGAGGCTCGGACCTGGGAGAAGGAGTCCCCCACAGATGCCTGTTCACCTTCCTTTGCTCCACGGATGCCCTGCCCAGCCTTCCAGCACCGCCCAGGGGAGTCCCACTTGCATAAATGCCAAATGGCTTCAGGGCGGGACACAGATCACACTAGGTAAATGGCATGCTGTGGATCCCCACGGTCCTTCCAGGCGCTTGGCAGTTCCTGAGCAGCGGCGGAGGCCCAGTACGCATGCACTGTGCCCAAGTGTTCATGCGTGTGTGTGTGCGCACGCACGGTGCTCCCACACAGGCACACCCAGACCCACTCGGGGCCATCCACACATAGGGATGGACACACAGGTGCGCGCGCGTGTGCACACACACACACACACATCGCAGGTGGGGACCACAGTGGTCCATGCCCCAGCTGCGGCCAGAGGATCTGGACCGCAGTCAAGAACCCAGGCTTCCGCGCTTGGTGGCTGGGGACTGTGGGCAAATCACTGAAATCCTCTGAGCTTGGGGGCCTCACGTGTATGATGAGTAAGTAAAAAAAAATATATCATAAACTCCCTGTGTGCTGCCAGCTGCTCAGAGCCCCAGAGAAGGACCAGAGAAGGAGCCAGGGGGAGACTTCTGGTGACTCCCAGACCCCAGCACGCATGTCGCTTCTCAGCAGCTCCACGGGCATCACCCCAACGGACAGAAATGCTGGAGCCTCTGGAGTGGAGAGAACATGGCAGGGACCCCCGCCCCCGAGTCACGAATACATAGATGGGGAGGGTACAGGGCCTTGATCCCTAAATCTCAAAGTGTGAGGAGGGGTCAGCGTGTGGCAAAGAGGGGGGCACCGGCTCCCACGGAGGATGAGCCCAGGGGCGCTGGGAAGCAGGAGTCCATAGGGGACAGACAGATGTCCGACTCCCCTCAGGGCTGCCTCCCCACCTCCTGGGCTGGCTGCGGAGAGAAAGTGTCAGCTGGCACCCTGCACATGTTCCCTTTCCCATAAGACGCTGTCAATGTCCCGGGAAACAGGAAGTGGCCCAAACTGGTTTCCTTAGCAGCACTGGTGCCGTGTTCATCAGCCCGAAGGAGGGCTTCAGCACCCGCCTCTCTAAGGAAAACACCGCACCCCCAGCCCAGGTCCCTGAACGGGGCCACCTCACTGCTCTCAGCCCTGACCGGCGCCCCCGATTCTGGGCTGAAGGACAAGAGTTCCCACTGCTGGCTTTGAAGCTCCCTACTTAGGGCTCTGTTTCATTAGCGCCTCTGCTCCTCCAAGTTGGGGACCCTCACAGATCTAGGGCCCCAGGATGAGACCCCATCATGGGTGCCTGAAGAAATAACAAAAAAGCCATGTAATGGGAGGGACTGCATGGCCCCGGCCCTGACCTTACGCGGGTGGGCAAACGAAGGCAGTTCTGGGGGGGCGGGGAGCAGGCAGGCAGGGCCCTGGGGAGCCACAGAAGGCCCCAGGCAGTTCACCCTGGGAAGGAGGAGGAGGAGGAGGAGGAAGCCGAGGCCACATGTGCCCTGGGACAGAGCAAGCAGATGGGCTCTTCAGGGGAAGGCCGCCCAAGGGGAGGGTAGACAGCCACTTGGCAGGGCATGCCAAGAAAAGGCCTGGTTCCCCAAGAACATGTGGGCTGAGCCGCCCACCCACACTGGGCCCAAGAAGGGGGCTCCCATCAAGCGGCCCTTCCAGGCTGCCGCTACAAGGCCCCATTCATGGGTCCCGGGGGATGGCAGGGCTCCGGCCCAACTCCCGCCCAAGACCTGTCTCCTCCCTGGCAGCCACTAGCCCCTTAGTAGGCTCCGTCTCCAGCTCTGAAGGCGTTTCTGAGTTAGGAGCCAGCTGGTATGGAATGCCCAATCCTCTGAGCCTCAGTTTCTCTATTTGAAGAAAGAGGGCGATGGGGCCAAATGACCGTGAAGGCTTTGGCCGGGGTGATATAACCCATGCGTATTTTTCTAGAGAGAAAATACTGCTTCGTTTTCTGCTTTGAACTAAACAAATCCAAGCACACACAGCCCATGCACGCATGCGCACATACACACACACACACATACCTTGTGTCTACATCCTAGTCATGTACACACATAGTACACACAGACTCATCTTACGTATCCACACGTCCCAAGTACACACATACTATGTACACACACAGCCCACGCTTGCTCACAAGACTCCTATGCACAGCCGGCCCCTGTGCACACACACTCACCCCCGCGAGAATCTAAGCAGTGCTGGGACAAGGCTCTGCGGTAACGGCTGTGGGGACGAACCCAGGGACCACCTTGACAAAATGGAGCACGTGGCCGAGCTGGCATCTGGGCCTGGGGCAGATTCAGCAGATAGAGTGACCGGGTCAACAAGAGAGACAGCTCCTCCTGACGGCCTGGCTCCCATCCGGACAGCCCGGGGGAGGTGTCCTGGAGAAGGGACCTGGTGAATCTGGGGAAAAGGGTGGAAGAGATGGGCCACCTCCAGGGGGGCGTCCCCTCTGAGCTCCCAGCCCCTCCAGACCCAGCAGGGAGACAGCAGGAGCTGGAACAGGCCAGCCACGGGGATGTGCGCAGGGCTCCCGGCCCGCGGCCCGCACAGTCACCTGCCCATTTCCTCCGTAACCCTGCAGACTTATCTCAGCTGGCAGATTCCCAAGCAACATTTTATTTATTTATTTTTGAGAGACAGAGAGAGACAGCACGAGCAGGGGAGGATCAGAGAGAGAGGGACACAGAATCTGAAGCAGGCTCCAGGCTCTGAGCTAGCTGTCAGCACAGAGCCCAACGCGGGGCTCGAACCCACGAACCATGAGATCATGACCTGAGCCGAAGCTGGACGCTTAACCAACTGAGCCACCCAGGCTCCCCAGGGCAATTTTCTTTTTAATAAGAATAAGAATAAAACACTCCGGATATGAGGTCCCACTCCTGGGGCCTGTCCTACCAGTCTGGTTCTAATGAAGGGGCGGCCCCACCACAAAGGCCTGGAGCTCTGCTGCCAGACCAGTGGCAGCAGGTGGGCAGCTCACACCAGAGACATTAACAACAACCATGGCTCAGAGTGAGCCCCAACACCCTGCAAGTCTGTGATCATGGGGTTTGCGGCCAGAAGACCCCCTTCCTCCCCTGCCTAAGGCCAGGCTCCTTGGGCCTCACTGTGACCTGGCCAAGATGCCACCAGCCCACCAGGCCGGGTTCCACACCTCCTGGGCCACCTTTCTATGCGGTTCTGGGTCCCTGGTGCCCAAGCTCTGGGCATGTTGGCCAGTGACAGAGAAGCCCTCACTGGGCATCTGTACACACCGCCAGGCAAACACACTAACTCCCAATGGAGCCCCGAGGTCTTCTGAGACTCAGGAGGGAGGGGGGCGGTTTGCTCCATCCACAAGGTGCAACCTGGCCATCCAGACTGTGCCTGAGCCTCCAGGCTGTGCCCGCCCCCTCACGCAGGTATATTTCCTACCCAGTGAACTTTGGAGAGGGGCAGATCTTGCACTCACCCTGCCGCTACTCAGGTCAAGACAGAAAATTTTGCCTGGCAAGTCAAAGGCTTAATTTCGGCTGGCCATTTGCTGGCTGCATCACCTTCGGATTTTTTTTAATTTTGTTAAAAAAACATTTTTTAATATTTTTTTTTTTGAGAGAGACAGAAAGAGTGTGAGTCTGGGGGGGGCGAGACAGAAAAAAAGGGAGACACAGAATCCGAAGCAGGCTCCAGGCTCTCAGCTGTCAACATAGGGTGACAACGTGAGTCTCGAACTCACGAGCTGTGAGATCATGACCTGAGTCGCTAAACTGACTGAGCCTCCCAAGTACCCTACTGTGTAGCCTTTGGTAAGCTACTCAACCTCTTTGAGTTTCCATTATGTTATCTGCAAACGGAGATAACGATCTTACTACTGGATGTATTATTATCATGTTGTGTATTATATAATTACATACTGCCATTAACCTGAAATTTGACAGAATGTCATGCCACTTAACACAGTAATGCGTACTTCATGATGTTGCTGGAAGGAGCCAGTAAGAGAACGTGCACATGTTCACGGTGGAGTCCAGCAGAAAGGACCTGATCACAAACTGAGGTTCCGTTTCCATCGTGAACCAGCAGGCTCGCGGGTAATTCCCACCGAAGCACTGAGCTGTCCAACACCAAAGTGAATTTAGAAACAAGCCGTGATGCAGAAAGATGGGAGCAGGTGACGGAGAAGCTGGTGGGCAGCTGGCCCCATCAAAGGTAACAAAAGGGTCGAAAGGCTTCCCGAGCGTGGCACAAGCACACACACCCCTGCTCTCCCAGCCTCGCCTTCACCCTGGGCCCCCGTCTCAACCCTGCAGATGTGGGGCGTCAGAGTGGTGATGAGACAGAGAAGACATGAATGCCCACTCCAGCTGGGCAGCCAGCCCGCAGCGGGCCCCAACTGGGGAAGGGGGCAGATTTCCCTTTAAGTCGAGTTGAGAGTTTTGATTACGGCATGGAAGGAAGCAGACATTTCTGGTTAAGGAATTGAGACTGGGTTTGCGACTTTAACGGACTGTCCAGCTTTTTATTACCTATGAAGGGCCAGAAAGGTCATGGGGATGCCCAGTTTCCACTCGAGAGTGGGGGTACAACTCCCTGCTCGAGTACATTTTAAGGGGAACAGAGGAGACAGTTTATAAAGGTGCTTCTAGCCCACATCCGCAGGGTCCATGTCTCATAAGTTTCTAGGATAATGGCGTCTGCACCAAGGGAGGGCACTTTCATGGCTTGCTTTCCAACACACCCCCATCTTCAGGCAGCAGCACCCCTTTATTCCAGTGACAGGCCTTCATCCACCTGATTCTGGAAACGGGGGGGGGGGGGGCATCTCCTTACATGGCCCTGCCCCCTGGCTCAAGGGAGGACCAAAGTGGGCACGTGACCCAGCCCAGCCAATCAGAATCCTCCCCTGTCAGTTTTTCCTTTTCCAGCATGGGGAAGAACACCTTCTCCTCTTAGGCCCCGAGCAGTAAGTCTGTGAGTTTGCATCACTTATGCTGTGGTCTGTGCTGGGGGAGAGGCTCCTCTGAGGCACCGAATGGGGCACACTCCAGGGAAAGACCCAAAGATGAGGGACAGGGGCGCCTGGGTGGCTCAGTCGGTTAAGTGTCCAATTTCGGTTCAGGTCATGATCTCATAGCCCATGGGTTCGAGCCCCATGTCGGACTCTGTGCTGACAGCTCAGAGCCTGGAGCCTGCTTCAGATTCCGTGTCTCCCTCTCTCTCTGCCCCTCCCCCGCTCACTCTCTGTCTCTCAAAATAAAGACATAAAAATTTTTTTAAAACAAAAAACAAAAATAACAAAGATGAGGGACAGAGAGGGATCTGGGAGGAGGGAGGAGGGGCTTGCTGGTTCCCATTCATCATGAGGGCAGCTCCAAGCATCCTTATTTGCAGTTTGGTTGTGGGACCCTCCCCCCCCCCCCACCATGTGCGTTCGGCTCCTATGTCTTATTGCTGGAAGCCTACAGATGAATCTAGGCAAGCAGGGAGGTGGCCTCCCCTCTATAGGGACCTGGCTGTCAGTAGAGCCTTCCCTGCTGGTGGGAGCCAAGGTCAGCTTCCCACCATGACAATTACACCAGTGCCAAGGACCCTCGCCAAAATCCCGTTTGGCGAGGCACCTGGGTGGCTCAGTTGGTTGAGCATCCAACTCTTGATTTCAGCTCAGGTCATGAGCTCCCGGTTTGTGAGATCAAGCCCCAAATCTGGCTCTGCACTGGCAGTGCCGAGCCTGCTTGGGATTCTCTCTCCCTCTCTCTCTGCCCTTCCTGCATGCACTCTCTCTAAATAAATAAATAAATAAATAAACTTAAAAAAATTCCATTTGGCATAGGGCTGTTTCATAAATATGATGTCATTTTGTCCTTCCATCAACCCTGTGAGGAAAGCATGATTATCTCCATTTTAACTGAGCAGGTGGAGTGATTCGCCCTGCCTTCCTGCTGGGGATTGTCATCATTGACGGTTGAACCCAGGTCTGCCTGCACCCCTGGCTTCCTCCTCCCCCTGGGTGGGTACCCCTTCTCCAGTCCTGTGCTCATGTCGGGGGCTCTAAGGGAGGGCCCTACACTCAGTGATCTGCATGGTCCCCCAAGAGCCACCTCTGACATACCAGATCTTCCTGAGCCTCTGAACGTCAGTTTCCCCATCTGCAGAGTGGAGCGATCACCCGGGCTTCCCTCCGCGCAGGCCACACAGAGCAGGGCTGGGCCTTCCCACGGGTCGGCACCTCCCGCAGCCTCCCCCCTTCCCTGCCTGGCCTTCCTAGGAAGGAGCATACCTCTGCTCCCCCAATCTGGAAAGCATTGAGGCCAAATGGCTCCATTTCAAGTGCAATTATTACAAACCCTTCAGGGAATGTGAGCTCCAAAATGAAATCTCTCTGTCAAAACTTCCATTAATGCGCAGTTGCTGCGCGGAGATCGGCTTACACCGGGGCCTGAGAGCGCTGCACGGGGAGCGGATTCTCGGGGGCGCCCCGCACGGGGAGCCGCCCTGGCCCCCCTGCCTCGCTCGAGTTTGCAACCCCCCAAAATTCCGTCTCGTGTCTCCAAAACACAGCAGACTTTGTCGTGGGAACACGGCCACTCGGATTTCCCCGCAGCCAGCGACACTCACGTCAAGGAACACGGGACCGCGTGCCTGTTTGGGAAAGTTCTCGCTGAGCTCAAACCAGCAGCATGAACAGCTCAGGGGTGCGCGGCGTTTCTGGCGGAACCAGCTGAGAGGCACAGGAGGCCGCCCAGGCTCGCCAAGCTCCCGCCCCCATGCCCGGCGCTCACGCCACAACCCCGAGGCTGCTGGGGCCACGCCCGATCCCGTCCTCATCTCACCACATGGCTCTTCTGGGATGCAGGGAATGAGGGAAACAAAAGAGCAGTGAAACACACCGTCCCTGGATCCCCTCCCCGCTCTGAAATCCTCCTTCTGGAATCTCAGCGAGATTTTTCCTTTTTTTTTTTTCAATTTTATTTATTTATTTTGAAAGAGAGAGAGAGAGAATCCCAAGCAGGCTTTGTGCTGTCAGTGCAGAGCCTGAGGTGGGGCTCGAACCCATGATCCATGAGATCAACTGAGACCCCCAGGTGCCCGTGCTCCAGCGCGTGCAAACAACCATTAGCTTCTCCCTGGAAGGGCCCCCATGACTTGGCATTTGCTCTTCCCCAGACCAAGAACAGTTCATTTCATCTGGCCCGTTTCTTGTCATCTCTCTAGGCCCGCCTCCTCGGAGAAGCCCTCCCAGGCCTCTGGGGAGAGCTGGTCCCCCTCCCACCCCCAGCTCCTGGCTCCCCTCCATTACAGTACAGGCCGGACCATGTCCGGTGTATCTGCCTCTATCTGTCCCCTTGCCGGGCACAAATACTGGGTCTTACTCCCCTTTTCACCCTCAAGCATTCAGCATTCACGGGGGCTGACGACTGGATTTTGGCTATGCAGCTTAGTGGTTCAGGACACAGGTTATGGGTTCAGTTCCCAACCCAGGCACTTACCAGCTGGGTGAGTTCAGGCAGCTTCTCGCCACTCTGAGAGATGAATTTTCTCCTCTACAGAATGATCCTGGTTTCTCAGGATTGTTTCAGGGATTAGATGAAGATCACATGCTTATAAAGGGCTCAGCCCAGTACCTGATACTCCAGGTACTCAGCACAGGTCAGCCAAAATAAGATAAATACAAAATAGGATGGACCCACTGCTCCCTGAGCCACAGGCCATGACTGTAAACACTGGGAGCGCAGGGGATGGACGGTGACAGCTGGGATCGGTCCTCCTCTTCCAGGGCAGCTCCCGGATAGCCTGACATCTCTGTGGATCGTGTCATGCCTTTTTAAGACAACACTCCGTGTCTCTTCCTCTCCAGACCAGAAGAGTATCAGGTGAATTAATTTCAGAAACCACAGCAGCTCCTTCAGGCTGGATTTCCCAGGAGGAAGGTTTGGAAGCGGAGGGGAGGTGAGGCGTGATGAGCACAGCCGCTCTCCCCTCGAGAGGGGATGAATCACAGCCAGTGGGGGGCAGCACCTGACAGGCACCGAATCAGACCCGGGCTCTCTCTCTCAGCAGATAGGAACGTGCCCTCCCCATCACCGAGGTGCCAGGCCCAGCCAAGTCACGTCGTGCTAGTAAAACCAGTGCAGCTGGAGGACTGGAGCCTGGGGAGGAGCTCTGCCTGGCCCCCTGCCTCACCTCCCTTCCCTTAACTCACTCACTCACTCATTCAACAAACCCACCGGTCCTGATATTCAGCTCCTCTGCATGGACCAAACCAGGCGTGCCTCAAAGTACCGGAAATGCGGACAAAACCCAGTCCTGGCCCGCAAGGAGCCCCTTCCGTCCCTGATGCAAGGAGGGAAATCAGGAGTTTGTGAACAGTGACAGGAAAGAGAACTATATCTTTATTTGCATCAACCTCTAAATGAAATGTAGCATTTCTTTGCATTAGGAACGTGGTCACAACAACAACAACAACAAAACAGAAACCTGTGTCTTGTTCCCTCTGGAATTCGCAGACTTGACATTATAATGGTTGCAGCTAGAAAACCCGTTCACCCTCATCCCTGCTTTGAAATTCTGGGAGTTATCAAACCCACTGTTAGATCTGCTATTTGGGTGACGTGCGTTATTCTATTGTTTGTATTCTCAAAAAGGTTTTTTGGGGTTTTTAAAAATTTTTTTTAGTGTCCATTTATTTTTGAGAGAGAGGGAGAGAGAGAGGACAAGCTAGGGAGAGATGGGGGTGGAAGGGAGAGGATCTGAAGTGGGCTCCGGGCTGTCAGCACAGAGCCTGAGATGTGGCTTGAACTCATGAGCCATGAGATCATGACCTGAGCTGAAATCAGACGCTTAACTGACCCACTCAGGTGCCCCTCAAAAAGAAAAAAAAGTTTTCTTTTTTTATGTTTATTTTGAGAGAGAGAGAAAGAGAAGGAGCAGGGGAGGGGCAGAGAGAGGGAGAGAGAGAATCTTAAGCAGGATCCACCCTGTCAGCGCAGAGCCTCATGTGGGGCTCCATCCCACAAACTATGAGATCATGACCTGAACTGAAATCAAGAGTCGAACGCTCAGCCTACTGAGCCACCCAGGCGCCCCTTCAAAAAGTTTTTTTGATAACTGTATTCTGCAGTAATTTGTAATTCTACTAGATTATTTTACGCACGGTTGTGAGAAATAAATAATAGGGCATTATAAACATTATAAATAATAAAGCATAATAAAACATTACTCTGAGGAAAGATCTACAGGCTTCAGCAGGCAGCCAAGGGAGGGCGTGGCACCCAAAGTGGGGACCCACTGGCAGAGATGCACAGCAGTTTTCCTGTCCCATGGAGAGGACTCTGACTGACGGGGCAAAGCCACCATCACAGGTCCCCGGGGGAGTCAGCAGGGGCTTCACAGAGGAGGTGACTTCAAAGCTGGGCTTCTGCAGACAAGTAGAGCCTGGTGGGCGAACATGGAGGGGGTCATGGGGTGGGAGCAGTTCAGCCTAAGTTTGGAGAAAGGACGGAAGAGGAGCAGACAGTATGAGGGGGAAGGCAGGGGAGAGGAGAACAGGGGAAGCAGGCTACTCTGCAGGCAGCCAGGGTGAGGGTGAGGGACCGGGGGAGGGTTTCTCACTCCCTTGTGCGGTGAGGAGGGGAAAACGATGAGCTCAGGGTTCAGCCAGATCCTGTCCGACCGCAGCCCTGCCATGTACCCGCTGGACACCTCTGAGCAGAGTGACCGCTCCTCCCTGTGTCTTAATATTCTCCCCCATAAAAGGGGGATGATGACAAAGCCTGCCTTACTGAAGATAAACTCAACAAGGACCGTAGTTTTCTGACGTCTGGAACCTGGCGGCTGTCCAAGAAATGGGGACGGGGCATCGCCATCATTATCTACATTATTTTTACCAGTACTTCTACTGGTTGGTCTTTTCCATAAGAAAAAACAAAGAAGGGGCACCGGGGTGGCTCAGTCAGTCGAGTGTCCGACTCTGGCTCAGGTCATGATGTCACCATTCCTGAGTTTGAGCCCTGCGTCAGGCTCTGTGCTGACCACTCAGAGCCTGGAGCCTGTTTCGGATTCTGTGTCTCCCTCTCTCTGTCTCTGACCCCCCTTACTCGTGCTCTGTTTCTCTCTCTCTCTCTCTCTCTCAAAAATGAATGAACGTTAAAAAAAATTTTTTTAGGGACACCTGGGTGGCTCAGTCGGTTGAGCGTCTGGCTTTGGCTCAGGTCATGATTTCACAGTCCATGGGTTCAAGTCCCGCGTCAGGCTCTGTGCTGACAGCTACCTCAGAGCCTGGAGCCTGCTTCAGATTCTGTGTCTCCCTCTCTCTCTGCCCCTCCGCTGCTTGAGCTGTCTCTCTGTCTCTCAAAAATAAATAAAAAACATTAAAAAAATTCTTTTAAACACAACAAAGCAGCCTTTTCTCAAAAGATCCTGCTGTCTCTGGCAAAGGGAATGCACAGGAAATGTCACTTCCACAAGAGTTCAAATCTTAGATTCAATCTCTTAGATTCAACATGTGCACTGACCGGGGGGGCAGAGACACAGTGGGGGTTCAGGCATCCAGCGTCTTGGCCTCCAGGCCAGGACCCCGGCCTCAGCAGCCCAGCTAGCCATCCAGACTCAGTGGTCTCGCATCCACTGCACCACAGTCGTCATACCCCACAGGGACAAGTGTCCCAAGGGCCTGCCACGTTAACACCTGCCACACAGTCGCACAACCACCGCGACGTGCTGGCAAATGGTCGTCTGCCAGCTCTGTGGGTACAGTCCTTCCCCTGGAGTGTTTGTGGGTTTCCAGGGTGTAAATAACCCCCCCCCCACTGTGGCCCACTTCAAGCCACCAACAGGACTTCACAGAGAGGGGAGGGGACGCACAATGTCGGCTCTTGGGAGGAGGTGGCTCTGGCGCACAGCTGAGGACATCATGCAGGGAAAGCATGTGAATGTCCCCGTTTTCCACGTAAGAAAAACGAGGCTCAGAGGGCTAAAGCGCGTACACCTGGAGAGTCGGCATCTGTCTCCGCTCCACCACGAGGACTCCCTACACGTGCGCTCGTCTGGCCTGCAGGAGCCTGAAGGGCAGAGAGACAGACGGACGGGGGCCGTGGGGGATGCCGGCTGTCCGGAGCCAGCTGTGTGTGTGGAGGGGGGGGGCGGTTCGGCCATCCACAGCCCCTGGCAGGGGCCCAGGCCCGGGTTCAAGGTGACCTCCCGCTCTGCTTGGACACAGCTGTGGAAGAACACGGACCAGCCCACAAGACCCCCAGTGATGATGCCTTTTTCCAACCCAACTAACAGCCGCCCAGCAGGCGGTATTTATGTTTCCCCTGCAAATGCTTTTTACTGTTCTGGTGTTTTCACTAAGGACTCCCTTTCTTCTGAACCAAACAAAAACCTATTGTCCCAGGGGTGCCAGGAGCCCTGGGAATGCTGTTTGTTCACCGGGACCCCTAGGGGGGGTCTCTGCCTCTGGATGCCCCCCCCCAATATCGGTGGAAGGATAGGGCTGGAGGGCTGGGACCCTTAGCTGCTGCCCATCTGGCTGCACTGTGACCTTGAGATGGTCATCTGACCTTCCTTGGGCTGGGGAGGTTCACCCCTGAATGGGAGGCACCTCACAGGGATGTCCCAAGGGTCATCGTGAGTGGGTGTGACCCGCTCAGTGTCACATAGTGACACACACAGGGCTTCCTGAACCAAACTTGGCTGTGGGGCCTCAGCAGCACCAGCAGTGAGCTGGCCAGACGGTCCCGGGGCCCCTTCCAGCACTGACTGCATGGCTGTGTCAGGGCTGTCATTTGCTCCCAGGGGGACTGAGCATGGGACATAGCTGGCACCTCTCAGCCTCTAAGAGCTGGCCCGACCTAGGCTCCCTGAGGGGCCTCCTGTGTGACTTTCTCATCTGTCAGACCTAACAAGTGAGGGTGAGGCACCGGGCGTCCCAGCCCTGCTCAGTGACCCCATCTCCCAGCCCCATGTGGGAATGTGACTTCCGCTGGAGGCTCTCAGGGGTTAAACCAAGCTCCTCGACTCCGCAGAGAGCAGTTCTGTCCTTCCAGGGGCAGATTTCAACGAAGGGGAAGCCCACGACTCTGTCCCTCACACCAATATAAAATGAACATGTGTCAAAGATTGTAGGGAACGCATTCAATGAAGAAGGAAGAAACTAGTGACAGGCTACGAGCAGTTCAGAGAAAACTCGAGGGACCACAAGGTGCAGGCAAACAGGGAAGATTGCGATGGACTTTACAAATAAATGCAAACTGGCCCATCCCCAGGGCGACTACCTTCCCCCGGACTCGGTGAATGCACATGAATGCTGTCAAGAATTGTGCGCTTTGTTTCTTGTTGGGTACAGCTTTACAGAGCTGCTCAAAGACAATCAAAGGTGGAAATAACCCAGAAGGGGGCACTAGACAGGACACGCCGTTAAACTTCTTTCCCCTTTTTAAAAGTTTGCACTGTGGGGCGCCTGAGTGGCTCAGTTTAGGGTCTGACTCCAGCTCAGATCATGATCTCATGGTCCGTGGGTTCGAGCCCTGCGTCAGGCTCTGTGCTGACAGCTAGCTCAGAGCCTGGAGCCTGCTTCAGATTCCGTGTCTCCCTCTCTCTCTGCCCCACCCTCGCTCACATTCTGTCTCTCAAAAATGAATAAATGTTTCTCAAAAAAATGTTTTAAGGAATAAAAAAAGCCTGTAGTTTAACTGGAATGATGAAGAATGTTCTGGACACGGACAGCAGTGAAGGCCTAACAATGTGAATGCACTTAAAGCCGCTGCGCCGTGTACGTAAAATTGGTTCAAATGGTAAATTTTATCTTCTATGTATTTTACCACAATTTTTTTTTAAGTTTGAAACATATAAGGTACTGCAGTAGTCCCAGCAGTGACACTGTGGGTTTGTGGGTCTCAAAGGCCAGGGTGGTGAGAGGCTCTGACTGCCCCCGGAGGTGCTCTTTTCTGCCCAGAAGCCCTCCGGACCCAGCTTCAGAGCGTGGGCTTCCCTCCCAGAGAGAAGGTGGGCAGTCAGGCTGGAGGCCCCGGGGACACTGTGGTGGTTGCAGGAGCGCAGCTGGGGCGCCCGCAGGGCCAACGTGGGGCTCGGGGGGGCTCGGACTACAACCCAGGCTTGTCTGGTGAGGAAGGGGCTGCCTCGCAGGGGAGGCGGGGACTCCCAGCTGGACAGCAGTAAGTGGCCACAACGAGACGGGACGTCATCAGCAGGGTAAAAGCCACCTGGACGCTCACACTTCCTCCTCAGCGTCCCAGATCTCGACCGCCTGAGATCTGCCTGGGCTCCGAGCCTGAGGAGTGTGGCCGGAGGCACAGGGCACAGAGAGACCCTTGTGTCTGCCCCACCGCAGGGCCCCATCAGAGAGAGCTCCCAGGGACCATGCCCGGCCCCGAAGGCACCCTGTTATGGGCTGGCTGCAGCCCTGTTCACCTGCTCACCAAAGTGGGGGGGTGGGCACCCCAGCTGGGCAGCGCATCAGACAGCGCCCCTCCCTCAGGAACAAAATCTGCAGGCTTCTCCAGACCTATACGTACCCACAACACTTGCTGTGAGTCTCTAGGGCTCGGTGATGACTCTGGGCTGAGAAGGGGAGTGGCCACCCCAGGGTCATCGGTGAGTGAGGACTCAGGTCACCACGCTTGACCTTGAGTCCGTGCCTGGCGGCTCCAGTGGCAACGCCCTGGCTCACATGGCCTTGCCCTCCCCCCAGGGGGCACCTCCCTGGGGCTTCGCACCCCCCACCATGCTTTCCCCAGGGGCTCATCATCCACGGTCCAGTGTTGTCCAAGAGCAGCCCCGGGAGGTTCTTCCCATCTCTGGGCTTTTAGAACCTCTGTGCCCCGCCTCTCGGCCCTGCACCCCTCAAGTGTCCTTTCTCCTCCAGCACCCCTGGGCTCCCCCCACCCATGCCTGCCTGGAAACCCCTTAACTGGGAGCTGTCGTCCTGGGCTCCCCTCCTCCTGGTTCCAGGGCTGTGCTTGGGGTCCTGGTGCCAGTCTGAGGGCCACGGGGGCAAACACGGGGCTCCGGCCTCCCTGGAGATGACCCGAAGGCTTCGGAATTAATAATACATAGTCTGATTCCAAAACAACATAAATTACATCCTGGAATCCATTACGCTCTGATCCGTTAGGCAGGAGGCAACGTGGTCTGTAGCAAAATAAAAGACATCCTGGAACCCATTATGGACTCTGATAGAGACAAAGGCAGCAAAAAAAGGACATTATGGGATCGCCGTGCCTAATAAACGGCGTGTTGGCACCTCCCTTCCACCGGGATGTGGATTAACAACAGATGTACTACACTGATGTCGATTTGTATGCTAATCTAAAACAACTACATGGCCTTTGCAGACAGGAATTCCATAAATGCAGCCCAGGGTCCCTTCCTCACAGCTGCCGGTGGCAGGGGAGGGGACTGGCTGGTGGGGACAGGCTCCAGCCCCTGCCCCCTGCAGAGCCGCCTGGGGAGGGGGGAGTCCCAGCTAAGTCAATCTCCCCACCCCTTCCCTCCTCAAGGTCTCTGTTGAGTCTGGTCTGAGAACCCCAAGACCAGCTTCATGGGGTAGGACACAGACAGCCTCGGGCTCCGCTGCACTGAGAATACAGCCAGTTCCTCCCTGGGGCCAGTGCTCCCTGCCCATCCCCTTCCCCAAGGTTCAGCCATGCCTGGCGGGTGAAGATGGATCCCAGAATCCCAGAGAACCTCAGACCTGCTGAGATCACTTGGCTCCACATACCACCATCTGGGACGGGAGTCGGAGGCTGGGAAAAAGGATGGAGCCTCCCAAAGTCGCACGGACACAGCGGCCAGGCCTGGACTCACTCCAAGCTTCCTCCGTCCACTCCCTCACAGCCCCGGTTTGCGGCGACCTGCTCTCAGGGCTGCCCGAACAGGCAGTTCTGTCCCACCGAGGAGCCTGTCCCGAGGCCTCCTCAGGGCAAAGCCCCATCCTGGACGCTGGGGGCACAGCAATGAATTCAAAGACCCCAGCGTCCTGGCCAAAGCAGCCATGCCACTGAAGGCAGCCATGGTTGGGGGACAGAGGCCGGGACAGGCGATAGGGCAGCACAGAGAAGGAAATTAACCAAGAGAACCATGTTCTTTCTGGTCCATTAGCTCCCAAGTGTATGTCCCAGGAGAGCCCTGGCATCCCTGGCAGCCCCACAGCTAAGGTACAAAGGCTCCAAGCTCACGCTTATCAGACAGCGTTTATGCCTGACTTTGGAAAGTGTGGCCAACCATGCACGTGGTTGGCATGGCATGACCAGCCTCAGAAGTCCAAGGGCAAACGGCTCACACAGGTGAGCCGGAAGGCTGATCAGGTGGCCCTGCTCCTGGGGGCTCACATGGAGAGACAGCACTGCCCGCTGGCACCGATGTGCCCAGAGCTGACCTCTAGGCTCCTCTCACATCCCTGTGTGTCTCTGGCTCTCTTTCTTCCCTGGTAGAAATCCTCGATCTAGAATCGGGAGGTAGAATTTAAATTTTGGCTTTGTCGCTAATTAGATGTGATGGCTGGCATGAGTTCCTTCACCTTCGGGAGCTCCAGTTTCTTCGGGCACAAAGCTACCCAGAAGCCTCTCTGTGAGTTGGGAAGGAATGTGGGAAATGTGCCTGGCACAGAGCTGGACACTTAGACAGCGTATGACGGAAGTTCCGTTTTTTTCCTACTCGGCCTGCGGCAGAGACAAATGTAGTCACCCAATTCTCTTCCCTACCTTTCCTTGACCTTTTAGAGGTGACTGGTTGGCCACATGACTGGTTTGGGCCAATACGTTATGAGGTGTTGAGGTGGTGAAAAGCCCGCGTACAACTTTCCGGTCTCCCACCTATAACAGATAATGCGACTGCAAGATGGCCGAACTTCAGTCAACCTGGGGCTGGACCCTCTGGCGACCTGCACTGGACACGTGGCTTGAGTAAGAAAGAAACTTTTGTTGGGTCAACCCCCTGAAATCTTGGGGCTCTTTGTTACCAGAGTGTAACCTGGTCCATCCTGACTGTAACAACATCTGTGTCATGGGCTTAACAATAGGGAAGATAGAAGATAGTCTGTATTAGCAAGATAGTATAACCTGTGAATGCTCATTTTTAGTTTTATTGCTTTTTCCCCATCTCCTTCTCAGGATACATGTGGCACAATTAAAGGTCATGGCCTGCATGAAAACTAACTTAGCTACTTTATTTTCAAAGGGCTCCAGCCAGGCCACACAAAAATATCAATAAAGTGAAAAAGCACATATGTGATCAATATAATCATTGTAGCCAGCATTTACTGAGTATGTGGAAGGCAACATTATTCCTACTTCAGCAATGGAGAAAATCTCCCCTGATTCACCCAAACCTCAGACCCATTGCCTTGTGTGGTTCTGGGGTCTGAATTAACTTTAGAAACCCCCGAACCAGGGCGCCTGGGTGGCTCAGTCGGTTAAGTTTCTGACTCTTGGTTTTGGCTCAGGTCATGATTGCACGGTTCATGGGATTGAGCCCTGCATGGGGCTCTGAGCTGACAGTGCACAGCCTGCTTGGGATTCTCTCCCTCCTCTCTCTCTGCCCTCCCCTGCTCTCCCACACACGTTATCTCTCTCTCTCTCTCTCTCTCTCTCTCTCTCTCTCTCTCTCAAAATAAATAAATAAACATTTTTTAATAAAAAAGGAAAAAGAAATCCACAAATCAAGTAATTAACATAAAAATCTATTCCTGCCTCATGATTCACTGGAGTGCCCTGGAAAACTCTGTGGAATAAAGGTTCCACAATCTAGGCTACAAGGGATTCTCAGGAAAACAACTGTGCAAAGATGAGCACACCAAAAAAACCTGCAAAACAGGGGCAGCTTGGGGGGGAGACTGGGGGGGTCTTTAGTCAGTTAAGCGTCCTGCTCTGGATTTCAGCTCAGGTCATGATCTCACGCCTCATGAGTTTGAGCTCTGGGTCTGGCTCTGCACTGAGAGCCCAGAGCCTGCTTGAGACTCTCTCTCTCTCTCCCTCCTTCTCTCTCTGCCTTTCCCCTGCTCGTGCTCTATCTCCTTCTCAAAATAAATACATAAACTTAAAAAATTGCAAAACAAACAAGGAAATAAGCTGCCATGAGTGAGAGAGCAAATAAGATAATCCAAGGAAGACTAAACGCCAACAACTTGAAAATACAGAATTCCAATATGAAAGGAAATATGAAATGTATATAAAGTAAGTTTGTTTTAAAACATTAAAGAGCTAAGAGAAGGAGTTAGAAATAGGACAGAAATGAAAAAGAAGTAAATATAACTTATAGAAATTAAAAATATAAAAGTTAAACTATCAGGTCAAGAGGCATATTGGACACAGCTGAGGATAAGATTAATAAAAGGAAAGCCAGATCCAAGAAAATTACCCCAAATGCAAAAGTGGATCATACATTAAAGAACAGAAAGAGTGGTTTAGAGACATGGAGAATAGAATGTGGATTCTTTAGGGACTCCTGGGTGGCTCAGTCAGTTAGACATCTGGCTCTTGATTTTGGCTCAGGTCATGATCTCACTGCTCACGAGTTCAAGCTCCAGGTCCGGCTCTGTGCTGACAGTGTGGAGCCTGCTTGAGATTCTTTTTCTCCGTCTCCCTCTCTCTCTGTCCCTCCCCACTCACTTGCATGCTACCTCTCTCAAAATAAATAAATAAACATTTAAAAAAAGGATGCAGATTCTTTCTGTCTATAAAGAATAAACAAAAGGGTAAAAAGGCAGTATTTGAAGAGATAACAGCTTGGGGTTTTCTGGAATTGGTTTGAATACATATAGGTCTTCATAAATCAGTTCAAAGAGTCAAGCATCACAGTCCGTTCCAACCAGAGAAGTCAATCTATTCATATCTAGACAAGTCGCAATAATCTGCAGAATACGAAAGACAGACAAAATCACACAACTAACCAAAGGAAAAAAGTTGAATTATCTCCAAAACATCTTCAGTGGATATTTCAACAGCAACAACAGAGGCTAGAAGATAATGCAATAACATCTCCAAGGTGTAGAGGGGAAATAACCATCAACCTAGAATTTTATACCCAACTGAACTATTGTTCAAGTGTCACAGCTGGATACAGTGATTTTTGAACAAACAAAAACCAGAAGGAGCTGAAACTCAGACATATTAGGGGAATGCAAATCCTCAAAATGATATACAATTTCTCATCTGTTAGGTACACAGAGTCATGGCAGGTAGCACTGCATATTGGCTGGGATACAGAGCAGCGGGGAACTTGTGTGTGCTCCTGGTAGAGCCGACTTTGGAACAATGAGTTTGGAGAGCAATGTGACAAATTCTAGAAAAGTTAAAGATAAACCTTCTCTGTCTGGGCAAGTCTTTGCTCATGTGCACTAGGGTCCTAGGGTATTCCCTGTAGTTCTGCTCATAATTGTGAAAAAGCAGAAGCAATATGTCTTTCAGAATGGGTGTGATACATAAAACTGCAGTATATTCATGCAGGTGAACACTGTAAAGCAATTAAAACAGATGAGCGAGAGGTTAAAGAGTCAATAGGAATCAATCTCACAAATACCTTAAGTGGAAAAGCAAACTGTAAAAGGATGAATTCAGCAGAATATGGGGTCCAAAAATTTTCACACACAGTCATATATATCATTTATAGGCATAAATGAAGACATTGAATAATTTATATTATATAATGTATTATATTACAGCTTTAGCTGTTCCTGACTTTAGCCATACCTGTGACATTTTATGTCTTTGAAATACACTGTTACACTGTCCTGGGATGCCTGGGTGGCTCAGTCAGTCAAGTGTTAGACTTGGGCTCTGGTCATGATTTCACACTTCATGAGTGAGAAGCCCCACGTCGGGCTCACTGCTGTCAGCACAGAGCCTGCTTCAGATCCCCTGTCCCCGGCTCCCTCTCTGCCCCTACCCAGCTCTCTCTCAATAAATAAATAAATAAATAAATAAATAAATAAATAAATAAATAAAATAATTAATAAACAAACATTAAAAAATAAAAAATACACTGTTCTGAAATATTTTAAATATTTTTAATGTTTTTATTTTTGAGAGTGAGAGAGAGAGAGAGAGAGAGAGAGAGAGAGAGAGAGAGAGAGAGAGAGAGAGAGTGTGAGTGGGGGAGGGGCAGAGAGAGAGGGAGACACAGAATCTGAAGCAGGCTCCAGGCTCTGAGCTGTCAGCACAGAGTCTGATGTGGGGCGTGAACTCACAAACCATAAGATCATGACCTGAGCCGAAGTCGGACACTTAAGCAACTAAGCCCTCCAGTCGCCCCTGTTCTGAATTATTTTAAAATAAAAAGTTAAAGAGAAAGAACTATTCTAAAGGACATACGGCACAAAGCTAACTGCTTAACCTCAGCGATGGGTACGTAAGTATCTTCTGGGGTGTTTAATGTACTTTTCATCAACTTTGAAATATTCTTTATACAAATATTTTAAATTAAGAGTTTAATTTGAGGGGCGCCTGGGTGGCTTAGTCGGTTAAGCGTCTGACTCTTGATTTGGGCTCAGGTCATGAGTTCGAGCCCCATGTCAGGCTTTGCACTGACAGCAGGGAGCCTGCTTGGGATTTTCTCTCTCCCTCTCTCTCTGCCTCTCACCCCATTTGCATGCGCACATGTGTGCATTTGAGCATGTTCACGCTTTCTCTCTCTAAATTAATTAATTCATTAATTAATTTTTTTAAAAGAGAGATTAATCTGACCACTAGGATGGTAAGAAGTACTAAGCATTGTGAGCCCAAGTGCCCTGTGTTGTGTCCTACCTCCGGAAAGGGACATGACATGTCCCTTGGCTCCCCTGTTTCTGGCACAGATGACAGGTGCACATTTGCCACCACACTCTCCGGAGACCTCCCCCACTAAGGTGACAGAGTGAGTTGGGGGTTTTAAAGGCATACACCAACAAGGATAAAGAAAACAGGAAGGGGGTCACCAGCAGGCAGAAACACGGAAATTGCAAGACAAATGGATGGATGGGAGCGGACTCTGCTGACCCGCAACTCCCAAGTCTCCCCGGCAGGGACAGCAGTGGAAGCTCTTTCATGGCTGCGAACGCCCCTTCCCTCTATGGAAGCCTATCAGGTACTTTGCAAAGGGAAGATTCAAGAAGGGAGCTAAAAACAGGACAAGTTCAAAGTCCATAAGGAGGAGGGTCTCTGGGTCCTCCTGGCCACTCAGGCAGAAAATCAGAGACGTACTCTCTGGGGAGGGAAAATGGGGGACATCACGACCGAAGGCTAGGAGGTAAAACAGAGTGAGAGACCCATAGTGAAACACAACAGGCTAAGTGTAAGTTCATTCCACTCAGCTTCCAGAAGGCAGGGGGCCGGATGTACAACTACCACACACTGCACACTAATGCGCACACACAAACACACAGGCACACACACCGCACACAGACACACAATACCATGCAATTCACATGCCGACATACACCCCACATCATGCACACCCACCACACAGACAGTATACCCACATACACGCACGTGCACACACACTCATGTTACAAATACATGAACAACTGGGGCTCCTGGGGTGCTCAACTGATTAAGCATCCGACTTCAGCTCAGGTCATGATCTCATGGTTTGTGAGTTCAAGCCCCGCATCGGGCTCTCCACTGACAGGTCAGAGCCTGGAGCCTGCTTCAGATTCCGTGTCTCCCTCTCTCTCTGTCTCTCCCCCACTCATGCTCTGTCTCTCGAAAATGAATAAACATTAAAAAAAATTTTAATAAAAAATCCTTAAAAAAAAACAAATACGTGAGTGATATCCACAGCCACCACGCTTGTCCTATACCCACTCAGTGGTGTACGCACACATCACAGACGCAACACACACATTCACGATGCAGACATACGAATACACACACACCGCACGCAGACACGCCCCTGCTCCATGACCCAGCCTGGGCCCGAATGGCCCGGAGATCTGCCCTTTGCCCTTGGCCTCTGGATGAAGACTATTCTGCTGCCAAATCAACCAGCCACCATGCCCGGGCCCGATCCCAGTGTCAGCCGCAGCAACCCTGGATCTTAATCGATTATTCATCCATTTCCTTCAAAGTGAGCATGATAAGGCGATACGAGGCAATACAGAAAGGAGACACCTAGTCTCACCCAGGATCCAACACTGACTGTCTATGCGATCGGTCTTCATCTAATCATCTAATGCCCTGGGTGCTCTCCTGGTGCTAGGCACAGAGTCGGGCACTTTCCAGAGGCCCCCGGACTTCCCAACAGCCCACACAGAGCAAGTCTTAATATTCCCATTTCATTGATGGGGAAAATAGGCTCGTGGAAATCATTTGCTTGTCTAAAATTTCATAGCTGGTGGTGAAGGAGGCCAGACTTGCCTGTAGGTCTGGAGGCTCTAAATCCCCGTTTTTCCCCCTCCCCCTCTCGTGGGGTGGGGGGTGGTCCCTGCAGACCAAAAGAGAAAGTTCCACCTCTCCGGCAGCCCACGGACTAGTTGAGCAGGTACACACGTAAGCAATTAAGAGGAAAAAAAAGAAGGAAATCTCAAGCCAGTGAGAGAAGCATTGAATGAGAGGCCCAGGCAGTAACTGTTCAAAGCAGAGCAAGGCACGGGGATTCTGGAACATTCCAACTCCACCTCCGGAAATACAGCCCCTCCTGAGAAAGCTCCAGGCAATGGCTTTGTCACAAAGAACATTTAGGAGGTTCTTGGGGGAACAGCAGACCCAGGGCCAAAGGCAAGACCTCCACAGCCTGAGGGTCCAGCTGGGAGGGTGCGGCTTTGCGCCACGGACTGCAGTGTTTACGGCTCCTTAGAGCACGTGGGCACCTCATAAATGCAATGTGGTGGGGGAACAGTTGGCCGAGGGAAGGGATGTCTTCATCCCAGCTGCTCTGTTGTCTCCTGGGGGTCATCTTCCTGTGGCATCATGAGCACAGCCTGACCCAGACGCTGGGATCCCAGAGTTCCTCATGGCTCACTGTGGTGCGGCTCCGGTGTCACCAGGATTGAATGGATCCGCCTACACAGCAGAGGCATTAGACCCCGCTCCAATGGTCTGCCATCTCTCAGTCACATGTGGGGCGAGAGCCGAGCACTCGGGCTGTGACGTCTGTGCTATTCCAGGGGCAGGGGTGCGGCGAGGTCCCGATGTCATGTCCCCCCACCCGCCAGTTGCAGGCACCATAGAACGTCTTTGCAAGACGCCAGGGCCTCCCTGGGCCTCAAGCCTAAGGCCCCAAGGTGGGCGTCTTTGGCACACGCCGTGGCATCCAGTCACAGCTTGGAAGGCCTTCGTGTCTGTGGTATAATAAAATATCTATATTGGATCCCCAGTTCCTAGTGCAGAGCCCCTAAAACCTTTGGAATTTCCTGAGAGAGCCGAGCATCTTTTGTTAGTCATAACAAGCCCGCACCTGGGTCCATGCTAATGAGGTGACTCTTGGTGGGGCCCTAGGTGACTTCAGGATGGGGGCAGGCCCCCGGAGGAACCAGCCACATGACGAGGGGGTTGGAATTTTCAGTTCCGAGACTGAGAGCAATCACTAATGGCCAACAATGTCATCCATCGTGCCTAGGTGATGGAACCCCATAATTATGGGGCTCAGGGGGCTTCCAGGCTGGGGGACACAACAGCATGCTGGGAGGGTGGTGCGCCCAGAGAGGGCACGAAAGTTCTGTGCCTCTTCCCCCGTCCTTGGCCCCAGTCCATCTGGCTGGTCCTGGGAGCATCCTTTCTAGTAAAACCACAGTCACAACTGCACTGCTTTCTTGAGTTGAAGGAATCAGTCTAGTGAATGATCAACCTTGCAAGGGGTTTTATGGGAACCCACGAATTTGTGGCCAGTGGGGTGGCAGAAGGAAACCCGGGGACCCTGTTTGTAGCCGGCATCCAAAGTGGGGGGCAGTCTGTGGCCCTTTCCCTTGAGGGGTCCGTGCTCACACCACGCGGTCAGCGTCAGAACCGAACGGAAGTGCTGGACACCCAGCTGGTGTCAGTGAATTGGAGCATTGGTGTGGGAACAACGTATTTGGTGTCAAAACAACAAAAAAAAAAAAAGGAAAAAAAAAGTGTCCATCTCCTTTTCCACAAAGACGTCCCACAAAGATGGCTGCTGGCTCAGCGTCTGGCCCTTTCCAGAGGAGACTCCAGGATTTCCAGGACTGGCCCCTCACCGTCCGCACAGCCCCTCGCAGCGGTGCAACCATTCCTGTCTTGCCGCATTCCACAGCCCCACAGCCCCGGGAGGCAGGTCTGAAACCCAAACAGGCATGCCTTCTGCTGGACGTGCGTGTCTCCTGATCTGCTCCGCCAGGTCGTAGAGGATCAGGACAGGGAAATATTTGTGCTGGAAGATTCTATCCCCCACCCCCATTTTACAGATAAAGAAACTGAGGCCCTGTGAGGCGGTGACCTGCCCAAGGACGCAGCCACCACCTGAGATCAGGGTCTCTGCTGAGGCTTACGGGCCTTGCCTCTCGGCCTGCAGACGGCCGGAGAGGAAGCGAAAAGCGAAGTGAGCCCCTCTCCTCCTCCTCCCAGAGCAGCCTTCCCCACACATGTTCGAGCCACAGAAATCTCTCGTTAAAGTTTTACAGTTAACCACTGAACATACTACTTTGTCTCCATAATTTATACCTGACCTGGGTGTCTAGACATGACATCATGGTAAGGTACGCGTCCTCCTGCGGGAAGTTTACAATAACCAGAGCTCGGTGTCGCTCCCTTCCGAGGCCTGGCTCCGAGGCCGCCGGGAGCCCCGGAGAGGGGAGCGCGGAGCCACGGGCTTGCTCACCGAAAAGGCGCCCCTCCCCAGCAGAAGCACTGCTGGAACCCTATTTCCAGGGGAGAAGCCAACAGCCGAGGGACCTACAGGGGCAGAAACAGTCCCGACTTCCGGCCTCACACCCACCCCAGGCTCTGTCCCTGCCACCTGCCGTCTCCCAGATTCCATTTACAGCATCTCTGGTGCTGACCAGCCGCCTTGGAGGGGAACTGGGTGGGACCCCAGACCCCAGCTACAAATCCCTGAGAGAATCTTTGCAGGCGAGGTCCCTCGCCTTCTTGGCCCGCAGCCCCGGGGCTCCTGATGCCCTCTGCCAGGCAGGGCTGCTCAGGCTCACCAGGGCCTAGTAAACCCCACTTCCGTGGCCCCTGGGGCCCCATGAGTCTATGGGCTGAAGCCCTACATTGTACTCACACTCTAGTCATGATTAAAAAAAAAAAGTAGAGATGGAATATATCTTCTGTCTCTCACACACACACCAGGACATAACCTCAGTTTTACGATTCATTTTGGTCCTAAGCATCCATATTCTGGAAAGGAAGACACCAACGTCAGTCGATGTGTGTTTCTAACACATCGTGCTCAGCACTGGGCAAGCAGGGAGCAAATGAACAGTAACAAGAGCCACGCACTAAGGACCTACTGTGTGCCACCAACTGTGTCGTCACACCAGGTACTTTTTATCCACTTCATTTGATACACAATACGAGACAGTTTACGTTGTGCCTGCTTTCCAGATGAGAACACTGAGGATCAGACAGAGGAAGTGACCTGCCTACAGAACAGGCATGTGGAAGTGGGATGTCAACCCTTCTCGTGGGTTGAGGTCTGTGGTCTTTGCACCCTCCTGGCAGGTGAGGGGACAGAATCCCTCAGGAGAGGACAATCCACCAGCCACGCCTAGGTCCTCGAGCCAGGAGCGCTAGCTGGAAAATGGAGCCAGCACCGGCAAAATATGGCAACAGGAAGGAGGAGGGGGGTCGGCTAGGTGGAAAGCCACTGCCCCTGTGTGATGCCGCACGGCGCCCCTGCCCTGAGCCGGCTGGCCTGGCTCAAGCTTGCACTCTGGGAGGCCGTCTGCGAGCCCTCAGGGAGGTGAGATTCTGTTCTCCATTCCGCTTGTCCTGCATATAAAAAAGCCGCACTGGGTCCGTGGGTTTCCGGTTACATGGGAAGGAGCCTGATGCCTCATGTTACCCCCGCGCACTTCCCAGTACTCCGCACAGGATGTGAGGGGCCCTCCCCTTCCACCAGCCCAGGGCCTAGGGGCTGCGACTCTGTTAAAGGGGGGCAGAGAGAACCTTGTGGGCTCCCAGGGTTGGCTCCAGTCAGTCATGCGGCATTGGAAGGAAAATGTTTGAATGGAGCCCCAGCGGCAGATCAGGTGCAGACAGAAGCCTCGTGCTGGTGTGGGTATAGTTTGTGCACCAGCTTGTGAGGCCCGGAGAGCTGGGAAGGGAGAGCAAGGCTGGAGGCCACGCTGGCTTGTCTGGTCTGGAAAAGGAGTAGGGAAACTGAGTCCGTTCAGCAAGAGACACTGTATGATGGGGGAGTGCAAACACTCAGAGACGTGCAGGCACGAGGCTCGGGGTGAGGTTCTGATGCGATAGAAAAGGAGCGGCTGTCTGAAAACACAGAAGCACTCACCCAGGACGTGGGCCCAGGTACCTCTGGGTGGGGGCGGCAACCACAGCCTCTCTGGAGGCAGAGGGGTCTGGGCAGACCCATCAGGCCGCCCAGCCCCTGCCCACATTCCACCTCCAGCCTTGAGGTGTCACCTCAGTGGTTGAGGGCTGGAGGCAAGGGCTGGGGCTGGAAAAGCACCAGAAGCTACGGAATGAGGGTCTCTCGGGACTGAACCCCTCTTGAACACCAGCACCCCCAGAATCGACACTGTGTTGGCTCTGCAGGTAGAAACGCTCCTCAGCATGTGTCTGGGCCTTGAGAAGCTCTCGATGCAAGAGCAAAGGACCAGCATGCATGATCTGGAATGTTCCATGGCATCCCTGGAGGCCCCCTATGCCCTTCCAGCCCAGGCCACCCTTGGGGCCGTGAGGCCCTGCCCTGCCATCCCAGGAGCCCCCAGACCAGCCTCAGTGTTTCGGGGGGTGGGGTGGGGAGACACCGGCAACGGGGAGGCGCTACAGAAAGCCACGGAAGCATGATGTCTCCCCACAGGTCCTCTCAAAACTGACGGTGGTGGGATCTCACCCACAGCCCTCAAACTTCCTCCAAGAGGCCCGCCCCGACTTCTCGATACCCCACTTTGGACAGTGAGAATGAGCTGTCTGCTGTTTGGCCGGGACTTCCTTTTTCCTGTCCTGATCCGCTTCTCCCCGCCGGACCACAGGGACCTCCTGAGCAGGGAGAGCGCGCCGTGCCTGTCTCCACCGCACGCCTGCCGGGTAGCAGGCTCTGGCCTCTTTTGTAGGCAAGAGAGCTAACACTCAAGGTTCAAACCACTTTCCAAGGGTCACCTGAGGCCGAAAAGAAGCAAAGGAATTGGGATTTGACCTCAGTTCTGCCCAGTTACTGGATCATGAATTCTGTGACCTATTATATGAAGACAACACAAGGTACAGATTGGGGATCTCTTATTTAGGAAGGGGGACAGTTGGACTGTCCTCAAGCAGCAGTTCAGATCCTCACTGTGGAGGCTCAGGTTTCACCACACCCCCCCCCCCCACCGCTGCTCTCGGGAAGCTCCCGGCTGGCAGCTCGCTTCTGTCAGCCCTTTCAGGGGGAACTGCCTCAGCGAAGACTCAAGACCATGGCCCTTTCTGGGCAGCCACATCCAATCATCAGCCAACTCAAGGCTATGAAGGCCCAACCACTTGGCCCCGGACTCTTCTGGAAGAAGGGTCATCCCACCTCAGAGCTTCCGTGGGGTGGTCTGAGGCCTTCACCACGACCCAAAATCTCATGCTTCTCCACCCACCCTGCTCCCCTTCCCTTGACCTTCAGTGTACCCCCGGGTAGGCTTCCCCCCACGTCTCCCTCCCAGAGCCTGCGTCCTGGGGAACCCAAACCTCGACAGCTCTCTGGCCTCCCCACTTTGTCTATGCACATGATTTTGGCCACGTGACCTGAGTTGATCTTGTCAGGCCACAGTGGGTAGGAGTCCTTTCCCCACAAACTCCCTTTCTAGAAAACACTGAGCTTAGGATCGGGACAGCAGCAGGCTTTAGCCGAGAAATGCCTGGTCCAATGAGCCCACTTCTGGCTTGTTGACCGTGGGCTGTCCTGGACCTCTGAGAGGCATGGACCCCTCTTCTGGGAAAAGAGAGGGTGGTTCCCAAACGCATCACTTCATCAAGGTCTCGGGGCTCAGAAGAATCTCAGAAGATTCATGAGCTTTGCACTCATCTCCTGGGGCATTACTCTGGCTCCCGCCGACCCCTGTGAAATGCCCATGGGCGGAGAAGCCGTCAAGGTAAGGTGAGCTCCCTGGACGTGCAGACAGCCCAGCAGCCGAAAGATGTGCCTGTGACCTGGGCCAGTCCCCGTGCAAGCACTTTCCAGAGAAAGAGAAGTCAGGTGACATCTGTGGATATTTACAGCCCCACACAGCATGACGGGAGGTGCCGAAAGATGCTTGTCTAACAACAAACACCCAATCCCGACGCTGGAGCCACTCCAGGCTGGGATGGAGGATCAAAGGGCCCGGAGTCTCACCGGGGAGGCCACGCTGTCTGCTGAAGCTGAGAGCGAGAGCACATGTTAAATGAACTGGCCCTCAGCTCGCCCTCCCCACCCCTACCCCCACCAGGCCAACAGTGCCAGGACTAGGCAGGTGTGAGAAGTGACTGAGGGGTCAGGCCCCACGGAATGTTCTCTCCCGCTCAGCCCGAGGTGGCCATGGCACCTTTCACTTCCTGTCACTTGGCCTCCACCTCCAGCAGGGCCTCACATAAAAATTAACATTTCCTGGGGCATCTGGGTGGCTCAGTCGGTTAAGCATCTGACTTCGGCTCAGGTCATGATCTCGAAGTTCATGGGTTTGAGACCTGCGTCGAGCTCTGTGCTGACAGCTCAGAGCCTGGAGCCTGCTTCGGATTCTGTGTCTCCCTCTCTCTCTGTGTGTCTCTCTCTCTCTCAAAAATAAACAAACATTTAAAAAATGTAAAAAATCAACAGTTCCCCAAGCCTCATCTACACGAGGGGGATAACGGTAGATCCACCAGCTGAAGCTCACACCTCACACACCTGAAAACTGCCTTCGCAACCATGCACTCGTTCAAGAAACCGATCAGGTTCCGGCTGGTTGGCAGCGGAATAATAATAAATAATAATCGAGGACATCGCTTGCACAGAGGTCGCTCGGTGGGGCGTGGTAAGTGAGGCAGAGGCCTGACCTCGCAGGCTGCAGAAGACTCTAGAAACAAGGAAGCCTGAGTCTGGGAAGGCTATCAGTTCTTCCAAAACGCTTGGCCAAGAAAGGAAGCTTGGGACAGGGTGGTGGCGGAAGGAAGATGCAGATTCAATGAGATTGTTTTCTTAGAGATAAGAGATGCCTGATGTGTTCGTGTACTGACGGGGAAGGAACCAGCAGGTGAGAGGGACGGACCGTACGGGAGAGAGAGAGGGGGGCTCCCATCGGAGCAGAGTCCCGAGAGAGTGTGAGCCTGTTTGGATCCAGAGGGCCAGGTCTTGAGCTCGAGGAAGACCCCTCCCCAACGCTTACCTCCTGTGGGGCCCACAGCGTATCAAACATGCCTGCAGCAAAGCCCTCCTTTCACAGCACTGGGGTCCTCTGCCCACTCCTCTGGCCCCTGCACAAACACACCTTCCCATCAGTGTGACCCAAGCATCGAGCACACAGTGCCTGGAACCTCCCAGGTCCTCAGCTAACCTGAATAAACGGCCCCACTTGCTGGTCCCTCCCTTTAACCACAGCCGTGGTAGGCAGGTCTCGGAAACACCATCAGATTCACTGAGAATCGTTTCCCTAAAATGCTGAGCTCTGCAGACGGGCCAGGAGACAGCAGCCTCCTCCCAAGAGAATGCCTCCTGGCTTTGAACGCTCAGCCATTCAAAACACAGACACACTCGTGCACAGACCTCGAGCCAGGGGTGAAAGGTCGGCACCATCTTGGACTCAAATCAATCAGCTCGATGCTTGCTGCACCGGCTCCGTCACCTGGCCCTGGGCCCGCCCCTGCCCAGGAAGGGCAGGGGCTTCATTTCCTGTCCTGGCTAGGATTCCAGCTGAAACAAACAAAACAAAACAAAAGGGAAAAAATCCCCTACTTGCATTAAATGTGTCTTCTGATGGTCGGGTCTATCAGCTTTGCACAAATCTCCACAACAGCGCACAAGATCTGAGCCCTAAAACACCAGGGGCCAGGCTGCTTAGGTCTTTCAGAAAGCATCCTGCTGACCTGTTTCTTGTGTGAGGACAACTCTGAGTAGGATTTCCCACGACCTCAAAGGTCCCGGGAAGCTTAGGGGGAAGAGCACTTAGGCAGGAGCAGAAGACTCGGGTTCTAGTTCTGCGTCAACCACACTGAGCTGGATGAGCTTGGCCAAGACTCTTCACATCTCTGAGCCTCAGTTTCTGCATCTGTCTCAGTCCGTGTGGGCTGCTACAACCAAGTGCCATACGCCAGGGGGTTCGTAAACAAGTGTTTGCTTCTCACTGCTCTGGATGCTGGGAAGGCCAGAATCAAGGTGTCGGCAGATCTGGTGTTTAGTGAGGGCTAGCTTCCTGGTTTGGTGCGTCCTCATAGGGTAGAAGGGGAAAGAATGTTCTTTCGGGCCTCTTTCATGAGGGCCCCACCCTCATGACTAGTCACCCCCAAAGACCTTCTCTTAACACTACCACATTGGGGAGTAGGTTTCAATGTATAAATTTGGGAGGGGAGACACAAGCATTGTCTATATCAGCATCTGTACCACGGAGAAATAGAACAGCATGACTGGAAGTCCTTTCTAACGTATAAAGTACCAGGGCACCTGGGAGGCTCAGTCAGTTACGTCTGACTCTTGACTTCGGCTCAGGTCATGATCTCGTGATTCGTGCGTGTGAGCTTTCCATCAGACTCTGCGCTGACAGTGCAGCCTGCTTGGGATTCTTTCTCTCTCTCTCTCCCTCTCTGCCCCTCCCCCACTCATGCTCTGTGTCTCTCTGTCTTAAAAATAAATAAGCATTAAAAAAATAAATAAATAAAAATTTAAAAATAAAGTAGGGGCACGTGAGTGGCTCAGTCGATTAAGCGTCCAACTTTGGTTCAGGTCATGACTCATGGCTTGTGAGTTCGAGCCCCACATCGGGCTCTGTGCTGACAGCTGGGAGCCTGGAGCCTACTTCAGATTCTGTGTCTCCTTCCCTCTCTGCCCCTCCCCTGCTTGCGCTTTGTTTCTGTCTCAAAAATAAATAAGCATTTAAAAAGAAGTGTAAAGTACCATTTCAAAGGTGAGAAATAATGACATGATGATGTGATGCTGATAAAGATAATGAGGCCATCTCTGTTTCCAGCCAAATGAGCTAAGTGGAGGGACATCTCCTGGCGGAATGCAGGTTAAGGAATTACTTTTTAAATTAAATCTAGAGGTAAAGGAATGGCACTGTATCCCGTGCTTCGTGCTAAGTCCTTTGATCACGTCCACATCATGTTCCAGGTGCAGAATCAGTCAACAGCGCTTCCAGAACCCTGGCTAAGGGGCAGGCACTGTGCTGGCCACCACAGAGACACAGATGGTGAAAACACTCTCTGCCCGCCCCTCCCAAGCATCTCTCAGTCTGTCCGCAGCAACCTTTCCAGGGCCTAATCTAGCAATATGATTCCAAAGCCTTGACATAATGTATGCCCTTCGTGTATACCCAACAATTCTGCATAGGAACTGATCCTAAGGAAATTATTAAAGGTGTTGACACCGGTTTAGCCAAAAAGATGGTCACAAAATTTCTGTTCCAATAATGATGGAGGGGCTTGTATCAGACTAACTCTAAGTAAAGATTATAAGGTCTCGGGGCGCCTGGGTGGCTCAGTCAGTTGAGCGTCCAACTTTGGCTCAGGTCAGGATCTCAGAGCCCATGGGTTCGAGCCCCGCATCAGGCTCTGTGCTGACAGCTCAGAGCCTGGAGCCTTCTTCTGATTCTGTGTCTCCCTCTCTCTCTACCCCTCCTCTGCTCATGCTCTGTCCCTCTCTCTCTCTTTCAAAAATAAATGTTAAAAAAAAAAAGATTATAAGGTCTAGATAATTTTTTAAACAATCATTTGAAGACCCTAGAGAGAGCAACAAAAGTCCAGCAGAAACCAGCAGAAACCGAAGGAAGTGAACCATTGCAGAAAAGAGACTAGACCTTGCTACATTACATGACTCTTCCCCCAAGGGAAAGATTGAGTTCAGGCAGTGCAGAGCGGCCGGAACGTAAGTCAAAACCTGCAGTTGTTTAGGCTGAAGGCTGCCAGAGGACCTGGAAAGGGAAGGAAGAAATCTAATAAGAAACAAGCTAATAGAGCAGAGAGCCCCAAACTCCACGGAAGTCCTTGGCTGACCCCTGAATCGTGCGTGTGTGTGTAGGGGAGATTCCAAGGAGCTGAGCAGAAAACAACAGTGGGAAGGTCACAAAAGCTCAGCAGAGATATCAGCCTCTGCCCAAGAGAAGGGAGATGATTTAGAGCTTGTGTCTCTCCCAGACTGGAGCTTGAGTATCTCCACCTAGGGCTGGCCTTTGAAACCACAGGAAGGCCAAACCTTAGGAGTAGAAGCTATATCCCAGGTCTAAGGGATTTACATACCCACACAATAAAGTCAAAACCAAGGCCTCACAAAGTTACAGTGATTTAACTCCTTGCTAGAACAAAAGTCAACATTCTTCAAGGAAACCGGAATCTCTACAATCTATCATTCAAACTGTCCAGTGTTTAAGCAAAAGTTATTAACATGGAAAGAATGACAGGGGCAGTTGTGACCCAGGTCAAGAGAAAAGTGTCAATATAAACAAATCCTAAGATGACCCAGATTTTGAAATAGAAGACAAATGACTTCCAAAGTAGCTATTATATAGAAATTCTATGTTATAACATGAATTATGATTGTAGTAAGTGAATAGATGGAGAAATCTTATCAGGGGACTATAAACCAAACACACAGAGAAATGGACCTTCTAGAACAGAAAAGGCAGTGTCTGAAATGGGCTTAACAGAAGATTGTGAATGCCAGAACAGTCAACCGACTTGAAGACAGATCAATAGAAATTATCTAGACTGGGGGCGTCTGGGTGGCTCAGTTGGTTAAGCATCCAACTCTTGATTTTGGCTCAGGTCATGATCTCACATTTGTGGCATTGAGCCCCACACTGGATTAGGACTCTCTCAGGATTCTCTCTCTCCCTTTCCCTCTGCCCCTCCCCTACTTGTACATGCTCTCTTTTTCAGGAAAAAGAAAGGAAGGAAGGAAGGAAGGAAGGAAGGAAGGAAGGAAGGAAGGAAAGAAAGAAAGAAAGAAAGAAGGAAAAGAAAGAAAGAAAGAAGGAAGGAAGGAAGGAAGAAACAGAAATTATCTAAACTGAAAAAGAGGGAAAAAAACAAACTCTCAATGATAATATCAAGAAATATAACATGTGAAACATGTGAAAAATCTCCAGAGGAGAAGAGAGAATAGGGAAGAAAAAATATTTGAAAAAATAATGAACAAAATTTTCCTATTTTGATAAAACACACACACACGCGCACACACACACACACACACACACACACACACACACACATTGGCTTATAGATCCAAGATGCTCAAAGAAGCCCAAGCAGAATTAATAAAATCTTACCTGATAATATCATACTCAAACTGCTAAAAGACAAGGCTAAAGAAAAATCTTGAAAACAGGGGGGAAAAAAGACACATTCCAGAAAGGAAACAACAAAATGAATACAACAGACCTCTCACCAGAAACGATGGGTGCCAAAAGACAATGGAATTACCAGTCTGTTTAAAGCACTGAAAGAAGAAAAGAAATCATCAACCCAGAATTATGAACTCAATGAAAATATTATTCAACAAAGGAAGTATTGGAGATGATGTGAAGAAACTGTAGCCCTTGTACACTGCTGTACAATAGGATGGGAACGTAAAATGGTATAGACATCATGAAAAAAGTTTTGCCGTTCTTAGCAAGTTTAACACAAAATTACCATATGACTCAGAAATACCAATCCTAACATATATCAAAAAGAATCAAAAACAGGTGTTCAAACAGAACTTGTACATGAATGTTCACAGCAGCATTATTCACAACAGCCAAAAGGTGGAAACAGCCCAAATGTCCATCAACTGATGAATGAATAAACAAAATGTGGTCTGTCCATATAATGGAATATTATTCATTATTTGGATATATCCCACAATTTGGATGAGGCTTCAAAGCATTATGCTAAGTAAAAGAAGTCAGACATAAGAGGCCACATATTGCATGATTCTATGTATATGAAATGTCCAGAACAGGGAAATCAATAGAGACAGAAGGCAGATTTGGAGTTGCCAAGGGCTAACGGGAGAGAGGAATGAAGAATGACTGCTTAATAGGTATAGGGTTTCCCTTCGGAAGAATAAAAAAATCCTAGAACTAGATAGTGGTGATGGTTGTAAACGTACTTGTGAACATACTTAAAACCACTGAATTAATTATACACTTGAAAATGGCTAAAAGGGTAAATTTTATGTTATGTGTATTTGCCCATCAATTAAGTCATTGATTATTAAAAATAAATTAAGGCAAAATAGATACTAAAAAATATTGTTAAGAGAGAATTCACTACAAGTAGACCTGCATTACAAGAAATCCTGGAAGAACTTCTTGGCCTGTGGAGAAGTTATCCCGGATGGAAGCTCAGAGCTCTAGGAGAAATAAAGATCACTGGAAATGATAACTTAGGATAAACAGAAGATTCTTTTCCTTCCTTCATCTGTTAAAAAGGTAATCTGTTTGGGGCACCTGGGTGGCTCAGTTAGTTAAGCATCTGACTTCAGCTCAGGTCATGATCTCCCAATTCGTGGGTTCGAGCCCCTTGTTGGGCTCTGTGCTGACAGCTTGAAGCCTGGAGCTGCTTCAGATTCTGTGTGTCCCTCTCTGTGTGTGCCCCTCCTCTGCTCTCTCTCTCTCTCAAAAATGAAATAAAAGACACACAAAAAATTTTTTTTAAGATAATCTGTTTAATGCAAAATTATAATATTAACTCGGGGAGGTTTTTAACATATTTAGGTTGCAAGCATATAACAATAGCACAAAAGATGGTGGGTGGATAAATGGAATCAGACTGTTTTTAAAACTACTAACAAATAATACAGAAAAAATAAATAAAAATTTAGGGACAACTGGGTGGCTCAGTCAGTAGAGCATCCATGTCTTTATTTTGACTCGGGTCATGATCTCAGGGTCATGGGATGGAGGCCTACACTGGGCTTCGTGCTGGGTGTGGAGCCTACTTAAGAGTCTCTCTCTCTCTCTCTCTCTCTCCCCCTGTGCCCCTCTCCCCTTTTCTTGCACACACTCTCTCTCTCTTAAAAAAAAATTCAATAAAGGAAAAGGTAAAATTTCTGCTTCCAGTTATGATAAACTAACTTATACTGAATTTGCTCTCCCACCATAAACAACTAGGAAATTGGACAAAATTTATTAAACAAATGTTTGTAGATATTGGACAGGAGGCAATTCAGAAAAAGTGATTCCTGACAGAAGAAAAATAAACAAGACAATTCCTAGAGACACCGACCAGACCAGAGCTCATGGTGGGAAGACTAAGTAGAACATGACAATCATTCTGAATCGAAGAGAGAGAAATCGGAGTTCAGGGGGCGCCTGGGTGGCTCAGTCAGTTAAGCCTCCGACTTCAGCCCAGGTCATGATCTCACGTTTGTGGGTTCAAGCCCTGCGTCAGGCTCTGTGCTGACAGCTCAGAGCCTGGAGCCTGTTTCCGATTCTGTGTCTCCCTCTCTCTCTGCCCCTGCCTGCTCATGCTCTGTCTCTCTCTGTCTCAAAATTAAATAAAACATTTTAAAAAATTAAAAAAGAAAGAAATTGGAGTTCAGGGAAGCTGAGGCAAATTTGGTGGACAAAATACTGGAGAGAAGAGAATTTTGTAGAAAGTTATTCACTGGGTCAAAACTTATTAATCTGTATACTTCTAGTGTGTGTAAATTATATATATGTAATGAGTTGTATGTCAATTACACCTCAATAAATTTATTTTCTTCAGTGAGAGAAAGAGGGAGAAAGTGCACAGAAGGGGAGGAGCAGGAGAGAAACAGAGAATCTCAATCAGTCTCCATGCCCAGCACAGACACCGACATGGGGCTCGATCTCATGGCCGTAAGATCATGACCTGAGCCAAAATCAAGAGTCAGATGCTTAAATGACTAAGCAACTCAGGTGCCCCAATAAATTTGATTTCTAAAATGCATAAATAATTAGTAAATTAAGAAATAGAATAGCTAGGGACACCTGGGTGGCTAAGTGGGTGAAGTACCTGACTTCCACTCAGGTCATGATCTCATGGCTCATGAGTTTGAGCCCCATGTTGGGTTCTGTGCTGACAGCTCAGAGCCTGGAGCCTGCTTTGGCTGCTGTGTCTCCCTCTCTCTCTGCTCCTCTCTCCCCTGCTTTCTCTTTCTCTCTCCCTGAAATAAATAAACATTTAATAAAAAAGAAAAGAAAAGAAATAGAACACCTGGATAGCCCCATGTCTATTAAAGAAAACAAATTTGTGGGGCACCTGGGTGGCTCAGTCGGTTAAGCGGCCAGCTTCGGCTCAGGTTATGATCTCACGGTTCGTGGGGTCAAGCCCCGTGTCGGGCTCTGTGCTGACAGCTAGCTCAGAGCCTGGAGCCTGCTTCGGATTCTGTGTCTCCCTCTCTCTCTGACCCTCCCCTGCTTGTACTGTCTCTCTCTGTCTCTCAAAAATAAATAAAAGACATAAAAAAAATCTTTAAAAAAAAAAAAGGAAAACAAATTTGTTATCAAAATCTTCCCCACAAAGAAACTACAGGTATACGTGGCTTCACTGTGAATTCTATTCAACATTTAAGAAAAAGTAATATCAGTTTTACAAGAAAATGCTTTTAGAAAATAGAAGAGGAGAAGAAATTTTGCAATTCTTTTTATGAGAACAGCATAACCTCATAACCAAAAAAACCCCGGACAAACATTATAAGGAAAGAAAAGTATAGATATATATCAAATACAGATATATAAAAATACTATATCAAAATATGATTGATCCCAGTAATAATATTATTCCCAAGAACAAAGGGTTGATTTAGTATTCCAAATCAATGTAATTTGCCATGTTAACAAAATAAAGGATTTTAAAAATGATCACCTCAGTATAGATGAAGAAAAAGCATTTGGCAAGATTCAGCACCTATTCCTGATGCACAGTCTCAACAAACTAAGACTAAAAATGACTATTCTCATCTGAGAAAAAAAAAAAAGTCTACCATTAACAACATGCTTCATAGTGAAATGGAGACCATCCCCCACCACGATCAGAAACAATGCAACTGTATCTGTTCTTACCACTTCAGTTAAACATCTTACCTGAAGTTCTAGCCAGTCCAATAAAGCAAGAAAAATAAAACAAAATGCATTAATATTTGAAAGAAAGAAGCAAACACATATCTTTACTCATAAAGGACATAATAGATTATGTAGAAAACCCAAAGAAATCCATAAATAAGCTACAGAACTAATAAATGAATTTAGCCTGGTTTTTAGATACCAAGTCAATATTAAAAATCAAATCTATTTCTATATATTAGCAGAAAAACAATTATGAACTGAACATTTAAACAGCAATCCCATTTTTTTTAATAAAGAAAGAGAGCGTGAGCAGGGGAGAGGGGCACAGGACAGACAGAGAATCTTGAGCAAGTCCCGTGCTCAGAGTGGAGCCCAACGCATGACCCGAACCAAAATCAAGAGTTGGACATTCAACCAGCTGAGCTACTCAGGTGCCCCTAAAGCAATCCAATTAAAAAAAGAAAAAGCACCAGAAATACAAAATACTTAGAAATAATAAGAGAAAAATAATTCCTTCACTCTGCAGGCTGAAAATTAAAGACCCAAATAAATGAAAAGCAATACCATGTTCATGAATCAGAAGACTCATTACTAAGGTACCCATTCTCCCCAAACTGGCCTATAAACTCATCACAATCTTATTCTCCATCGCAATAGACATTTTTTTGGTAGACATTAGTAAGTTGTGAAAAGGTCTTATGGAAATGCAAAGGAACTGGTGGTCAAAGTACTCTTTAAAAAAGAAATTACAACTACTTTCCATTTCATTCCTACTAGAATAGCTACAATTTAAAAAGACTAACACATCAAATGTTGGCAAGAATGAGTAGCAACTGGAACACTTTGCTTATGGGACTATAAAACATTAAAACCCCTTTGGAAAACTATTTGGCCATTTCTTAGGAATTTAAACAACTTAATTAAAAATGAGCCGAAGTCTTGAACAGACACTTCACAGAAGAAGCTATAAGAATGGCTGGTAAGTACGTCAGATAGACATTCAAAAAGATGTTCGACATCATTAGTCAACAGAGAAGCGCAAACTAAACTCACAACAAACAGCATTTCAGACCCACTAGAATGGCTAAAATTAAAGACTGGCAAGATCAAATGTTGACAACGATGTAGAGCAATTGCAACTGGTGGAAACAGTTCAGTCCTTTCCTATAAAGCTAAATGTATAAAATGACCCAGCAATTCCACTTGCAGAGATTTACCCAAGGGAAATTAAGACATACATCCACAGAAAGATACTACAAGAATGTTCACAGAAGTGTTTTTCTGAAAGTCAAAAACTAAAAACAAACAACCCAAAGATCTACCCACAGGACAATGCATAAAAAAATTGTGGTTATTTATACAGTAGAATAATACCCAGCAATAAAAATGAGTAAACTACTGATACACATGTCACAATATGAATAAATCTCAAAAACATTATAATAATTGAAAGAAATCACACGCAAGAGAGTATATTATATGGTTCCATTTATATGAAGATCAAGAATAAGTACTTGAGTACTGATCTGTGATGAGAGAAATCAGCACAATGGTTGCTAAGGGGTGGGAACTTTCCAGGAGGTGATGGAAACCGGCGCATGTATCAAACTCATCAAAGCATACACTTAAAAAGTGGTGCATTTCAGGGGCCCCTGGGTGGCTCAGTTGGTTAAGAATCTGACTTTGGCTCAGGTCTTAATCTCATGGTTTGTGAGTTTGAGCCCTGCATCAGGGCTCAGGATTCTTTCTCTCTACTTCTCCCTCTATCCGCTCGTGCTCTCTCTCTCTCAATCTCTCTCTCTCTAAGTAAATAAAAATAAAACTTTAAACAAAAGAGTGGTACATTTCAGAGTATATAAATTTTATCTCAGAAAAGAAAAAGATGTTTACAGTAATGTTATCAATTAATTTAAAACTTGGAAGCAACTTAAATATCTTGTAGTAGGGGTTCAGTTAAGAAAGCGTATACCCAAATTTTACAGCCACTAATAATATTGCTGTGGAAAGCTGTCCATCAACACGGAGAAACATTCATGGTAACTCAGGTGAAAAAGAAAGTTATCAAAAGTGTCCGATGGACATGAAAGCCCAGGAAAAAGGGTCTGGAGGCTCTTCATCAAAGTGAGGTTCAAGGTTACCTTGAGAGGCGTGATTCTGGGTATTTTTTTCCTGTCTACACTGAACGTGTGCTTGCTTTGATAATAAGAAGAAAACATTTCTGGATACAGACCTACAATTGTAGATACTGAGACATGGCTAATTCTCCTTAGCTGCGTTGTCTAACGTCACCGTGGTTCTGAATCAGCAAATGCTGAACCATTGCTCCTAGGGCAAATACAGGCATAGGTTTCTCCTAGCGTCTGGTCCCAACACTTTGTCAACTTGTTTTCCGCGTGCTGGGAGAACTGAACGGCCATCTGCGCCTCACCCGACAGCTCTGTGTATGACCCCCTCCTGGTCCCTGTCCCATGGGTCTTTCTTCCCTTGGAGGATGTGAATCTGTACTTTTCGCTGTAATAAACCATACGTGTGAGTGCCAGAGCTTTTCGGCTCTGTGAGTTCTCCCAGTGGGTTATCAGACCCCTCTCCCATCTGCATCTACATCAGTTTCTCAAATCCCCTTTTGAATCTCTTTTGTCGTTCTGATGGTTACCTCAATGAATTCCGTCAAACACATGCTCATGATCTATTTGTGTGAGATTTCGGACTCAGACACTCTGAGACTTACAGTTCATTTACTAGTTCATTCCCTTAGTAAAGAGAATGCGAAGACAGATGAGAACATAAGTGCTAAAGCACCGCAGTGATTTCCAGGGGAGGAGGGAGGGACCCTGTTCGGGCCCGGCTCATTACCCTTAGAAGAAACACACAGTCTGCAGGGTGGCAAGCGGCAGTGGGGGGAGGCAGACATGGAAACACACGATTATAGTCAGCTAAGGCAACGATGGGGGCCGAGGGACTCGGAGGCTCTAGGAGCCTAGAGAAGGGCCCAGAAGCGTCCCTAATGCTGAGCAAAGGCCTCTAAAGATAAACAGAGAGAGGGGCCTACTCAGTACTTCTCTGTATGAGTCCAAGGTTGCTCAGTTTATTGATCACTGAAAACTCAGTCCATGACTTCAGGGTAAATCAATCGCTTCCCTAGAAACCGCTGCCTGTCCAGCCCCTTGCAAAATCCAGGCAGCAGACTGGACTGCCTCTCCCCATGGCCGGGACATTGACAGGAAAGGTAGACCCAAATCCTGGCTCTGAAGCCTCCGACTCAACCAGGCGCCTGATGTGAACGGTGGTCTTTCACATCAAGTACATGGTCCGCACACCCCCACTTCCACCTTGGGGATCCTGGGCTCCCCTCACCCTTCAGGCCCCTCCTGCTCCTCTACAAGGAAGGACCCATGGTGATTCTATGCAACCCCCTTCCCCCAAGTGTGGGGAAGCTCTCCTCCCAGGATCAGGTGCCTTGTAAGTCAGGAAGGGTGGTAGCACTGGACCCTTTTGCCTCCCAGCCCCCTCCTGCAGCTCCACTTTGGGCCATAGGCTGGCTGAAGCATCATCATCATTATTATTATTACTGCTACTTGTCTTATGTTATGATTTGCAACCCAAAGAATTTTAGGCAGTTTACAGTAAGGGCGTATACCTAACATATCATACTTTATCATAACTTTATTATCACCTAACTTGTAAAAGCATATACATAAAACAAAATATCAGTAAGTTGGGTAATAAAAAGAGGAGAAAATAATTTTATCAGAAAGTTAATGTTGTAGAAAGCCACCGTTCCCAAACGCAAAACGGGCCCCTGGGCCTCCAGACCGACCAGCTAACATAAAAACAAGGTGGGCTGGGAACCGGTGGGTTGATTGGGCAGGACCCGCCTTCCTTGGCCATGAGCGCGGTGGGGATTTGCTGTCATCCTTCCCTGCCCCACCTGGGTGCTGTCGTCTGGCCCCCTCAGGTGGCAGAGGCAGCCTGGGACCCCGTCCAGGGGCTCAGAAGGAAGGCCCCAGCTCTGGGCCCTCTCCACCCACCGTCCCTCAGGGGCTGGGGAAAGAAGGGCAGGACCGTCAGTCTGCTGCCCACCAGGTCTGTTTGCCTCATTCTACAACAGACATGGATCCAAGGCTGGCGAACTCCCACTGCACCTGTTCAGAGACCCAGTGGTCGGCTCTGCCTGCCCCCAGGTCCTGTGAGCAGGGCCCAGAGCGGAATAAAGAGGCTGTCAATCGAATCCCCTCCCCCAGGCTCTAGGTCTCATGATTCGTCTCCATCCTGCACCCAACCAGAGCACACAGAGACCCCACTTCAGTTCCCCCTGGCAGGGCACCCAGAGACTCCACAGCCCAGCCCAGCCCAGCCAGCGCCCGCCCCCAGCCATTCGGCCTTGACCTCCACCCGCCCACGCTCTGGCAGACTCACCCTCATCACAGTTGCTCCCGGTGAAGCCAGGGCAGCACCTCCACTCTAGCGCCGTCACCGTGCGGTAGGACACTCTGTATGTGGGTCTGATCAGAGTCCTGTAACTAACACAAGGGCAGCATCAGCAGAGTGTGAGCACCCCGCCCATCCACCTGCCCTCCCCAGCCCGGGCCCCAGGGGAGCCCATCATCCCGGCTCTGTGCCCACTGGCTGTGTGGCCCTGGGTAAGTCCGTGACCACCTCTCTCTGTGCTGGGTGTATTGTGAAGTCCCTCCCAGCTCTGCCTTCCTGCCCATCTCCAAGCATGGCCACCCCGAGTGGGAAAATGTCAGCCATGAACTGAGCTGTGTTCCCAGAATTCGTAAATTGAAGCCCCGCCCACGCCCACCATATGACTGTATTTGCATATAAAGTCTCTACAGTTAAATGAGGTCGTTAGGGTGGGGCCCTAATTCATTAGAACTGATAGCCCTATGAGGAGAGGAAGACAGAGAGAGAGATCTCTGTGCTCAGGAACGCACTCAGGAAAGGCCGTGGGAGGACGCGGTGAGAAGGTGGCCATCTGAGAAAACACATTTCTGTTGTTGGAACCACCCAGCCTGTGATACTCTGCTGTGGCAGCCTGAGCTAAGACGCCGACCAAGATCACGAATCAGGGAAAGAAAAATATCATCAGAACGTGCACAACTTCTAACCACCCAAAAGTCACTGAATTCCAACACTTTTCCCCAATCATTTCTTTGGTTGATTCATCCAACGAATACATATGAGCGCCAACTACATGGAGTCCTGTGGTCACAGACTGATAAAACTGAATCCCAGCCTCGAGAAAAATCACAGCCTAGTGGATGAGAGAGACACATCAGAGAAAACTTGCCATCCAGTTGTGGGGCCCTCGTGGCCCTAGAAACCTCCTGCAGGTTCACACACCTGCAGTTGTGAACTTTTTCTTGCAAATAAGCTTGATTCTATTTTGCAAAACTCGGAGACAAAAAGATAGGACCAAACCACAGTGCGCTATCACCTCGTACCGGTGAGAATGGCTATCATCAAAAAGACAAGAAACAGGGGCGCCTGGATGGCTCAGTCGGTTAAGCATCTGACTTTGGTTTTGACTCAGGTCATGATCTCACAGTTTGTGTGTGAGCTGAGCATGGAGCCTGTGTAAGATGTTCTTTCTCTCCCTCTCTCTTTGCCCCTCCCCCCCAAATAAATATATAAACTTTAAAAAGAACAAGAAAAAGAATTTTTGTAACTGTGTGTGGTGACAGATGTTAGTTAGAATTATCGTGGTGATCATTTTGCAACATATGCAAATATCAAATCAAATACTATACACCTGAAACTAACATAATGTGGTACACACACACCCCCATAGGACCCAGTTTCATAAGGGGGACAAATTTGGCTTTACTATTCGACTTCCATGCATCATTATAACTTTGCCACTAGATCTCGTTTGCACAACTTCCTCTTGAAAACAGAGCTACACGACTTCACGAAATCTGAATCTGCGGACACCAAGCAACTTAATTGGTGAATGGGAAAATCATGAATTAATTGGGAGCAGCAGGCGTGACGTTTCCAGATGCCCTGTTGACAGGAAAACACACGAGTCACATCTCAAATTTCAGAAATACTGCACTAAATCTGAACAATCCTGTTACACTAATTTCTCTTTAAAAAAAGAAAAAACAATTCCTCTCGCTCATGTTTCACGAACGTTCTGGCAAACCAGCCTCCCGCTGGAGATGGAAGGGGGGTGAGGCTGTGTGCAGCCAGGGGCAGAAAGCTTCGAATGAGGGGCCAGGAGTCTGCACGCTGGGACCAGGACCGCAGACCCAGACCTCTGGACTCACAACTGCCTCCCGGAAACACTGCCACACGTGGTGGGGGGAGGGGGGCTGTAGGTTATAACAAACACGCACAGTCACACACACACACACCTCTCTCTCACATGCACGTGTGCTCACATGCTTTCACACACTCAACACTCCCATGCATTCGTTCCCACGCTCACACCCTCACATCGCCTTCCTGCCGTGGCTCTCCCAGCTTGACGCTAGGCCCAGCCAGAAGAGGGAGGAAGTTTTAATTTAGATAAAAGATGCCAGTTTTTAAATTAATTCCTGGAACAAGACTGGTGCTCCCACTGAGAGGGACCAGCAAAGCTACAGAAACCCCCCCACCCCTGCCCTGCTCCCCGGGGCGGACGTGCAGGGCAGGGAAAGGGTCAAGTTACTTGCTGCTTGCATCCAGCCAAGTGCAGCAGATGTCCCGAATGGGGTGCCTCCCATAACCTCAGTGCCATGGGGTAGATGGAGCTGTGGGCGTTGGGGACGCAAGACCCGGGCTTCAGGCTCTGCTCCCAACTCATGATACAGAGTTGCACACATTACTTATGAGGACCCCATGGAGACCAGAACACGGGGCTCTCTGGGAGGGTGCCCATGCAAGGCACCCAGAGCAGGAAGGGTGCACAGACAGACGCTGACTTTGCGAAACGCAGATCTGACCTCATTCCTCCTGGCCCGCGCCCTTCGGCCGTCCCCTCTGCGGTCAGGAGAGCCCTGCTTAGCCATGAGTGCTGGCCCTTGCCCTGTGGTGTAAATATACACAATGGAATACTATTCCACCCCGTGAGCCATCCAGATGCCGCAGGCATCCCTCCGTCCATACCTCGGATAATGACGATAAAACAGAATAAATCTCATAAGAGCTTTGAGTGTTGGCCACGCTTCAGTCACTGTTCTGCGTGTTTTACATTTGCTAGCTCATAACGATCCTAATGGGCGAATACTATTACTAATCCTAATTTACAGAGGAGGAAACTGAGGCACAGAGAACTTAAGTAAATTTCTCAAGGCCACACTGCTACAAGGTCATGGAATTAGGATCCAAAGCCACGCAGAATCGAGAATCGACAGAACCCACCAATTTGCATTGGTTCAAGAGAACATTTTTTCCTCCCTACATCTGCACCAGATCCTGATCTCGGGCTCTGAATCAGAGCAAAAGCTCGTGCCCCAGAGGGGGTGTCTTTCTGCCCTCCATTCTGCGGGCCATGGGCTGGCCTGTCCCACTCTGGGACCAGAAAGAACCAGACGGCCCGGGAAGTCCAGGAGCACCAGTAGGTGGCGCTGCTTCACCAGCCCAGAGGGCCAGGGCTCCGCTTGGCAGTCCCCTTGGGTCCCACCTGAATGCCCCAGGCATCGGGCAGTGTTTGCAGCCTGGCCCCAGGCCGGGCGTTTCAGAAGGGCCCCCAGCCCTTCCACTGGGGTCCACTCTGCAAACCCAGTGATCTTTCTAAAATGCAGATCCTATTTTGTGACTGCCCTCTCACAAAACCTTCCATGGCTCCCATAGACCAAGCTCTTTACGTCAGTAAAGAAGGCTGCCTACCTTCTATGCTCCCTTCGTCCTGCCCCCACCAGCCAAGGCTCCTACCACCATTGCACAACCTCCTCTTGCTGCCTCTGGGCCTCTGCACATGCAGGTTCCTCTGCCTACATGCCCCTCCTCCTGAGATAAATTCCCCAGAGCCTTCAGGGTGTGCCTCAAATGTCCTGTCCTCCTCTGTGAAGCACCCCTGCTCCTGGCCTGCGTCCACAGGCTCCCTTCTGAGCCCTCCCACAGCACCTTGTTCAGAGACTGGTTTGAACCTGACACTCATTCCTGCACTCAGCAGGTACACGCCGAGAGCCGGCGCGTGCCAGACAAGGGGAGAGGGAGCATGAAGAAGGCGGGCACGGCTCCTCTCTGCCACATAACCGCCACATGCCGGACCCTGCGACCACGGCGGCGCTAAGTGCTTGGAAGCGAAGCAGTGAGTTCATGCCTCATATTAGAATGGAATTTATTTTATTAAAGTATAGTTTACATGCAGTCAACTAGATAAATCTAGTGTCTAGTTTAATACTTTTTTATAATGTATTTATTTATTTATTTGAGAGAAACAGAGAAAGGGTGCAAGCAGGGGAGAGGGGCAGAAGGAAAGAGAATCTTAAACAGACTCCATGCCCAGTGTGGAGCCCAACTTGGGGCTCAGTCCTGCAAGCCAGGGATCACGACCTGAGCCGAAATCAGGAGTCAGAGGCTTAACCGACTGAGCCACCAAGGTGCCCCCTCTGAGCTCTTGTCTTATTGATAGTAACCGTCTGATCAGGTGTGAGGTGAAACCTCAGGGTGGCCTCGATTGGCACTTCCCTTTTTCAGTTATTTATTTTTCTTCTTAAATTTTTTGGTTTATTTTTGAAAGGGAGAGAGGGGCAGAGAGAGAGAGAGAGAGGGAGACACAGAATCGGAAGCAGGCTCCAGGCTCCGAGCTGTCAGCACAGAGCCCGATGCGGGGCTCAAACTCACCAACCCTGAAATCATGACCCGAGCTGAAGTCGGATGCCCAGCCGACTGAGCCACCCAGGCGGCCTATCAGTTACTTACTGATGTGACTATAGTAGATGAAGCAGATGAGGTTGTATTTGGGGGGCTTCATAGACTGGAGGGGCAAGTGAAAAGGAACAGCCTCACGACCATGATTATAATTGAACAGGAGCTGCATTAGTCAGGGTTCTCCAGAGGAGCGGAACCACCGGGCTACATGGAGATCTGTAGAAAGAGATTTATCTATAGGAGTCGGTTCACTTGATGATGGAGGCTGAGCGGTCCCATCATCAGCCATCTGCAAGCTGGAGGCCGAGCTTGGCCCATGGGGTGGCTCCTGGGGAGGCCCAGGGGGCCGATGGTGTAAGTCCTAATCAAACCCCGAGCCCCAAGAACCAGGAGCGCTGATGTGCACGGGCGGGGGTGGATGGATGTCTCCGCTCCAGAAGAGTGTGAATGGGCCCTTCCTCTGCCTTCGTGTTCTATTCAGGCCTTCAACGGACTGGACGTGGCCCACCGGCATGGGTGAGGGCAGGTTTCTTTACCCAGCCTACCAGTTCAGTGCTGATCTCCTCTGCTCCGTAACCTTGATCTTGGACTTCCTAAACTCAAGAACTGTCTATTAAATAAATATCCCCTACTCACGCTTTCTCTCTCTCTCCCAAAATAAACTTTAAAGAGGAAATTCTCTATTTCCATTTCTCTCTCTGCCCCTCTCTCCCCTCACTCTCTCTCTCTTAAAAAAAAAAAAAGACAAGATACTAAGTGTTGATGAGGATGTGGGGAAGAGGGGCGCCTCATGCACGGCTGGTGGGGACATAAACTGGCGCAGCCCCTGTGGAAGACAGTGTGGAGGGCCCTCAAATTATCAAAAATAGAATTACCACATGACCCAGCAATCCTACTTCTGGGTGTTTATCCAAAAGAAGTCAGATCAGTATCTGGGAGAGAAATCCACATCCCCGTGTCCACGGCAGCACTACTAACAATAACCAAGACATAGAAACACCTGGTGTGTCTATCAACAGATGCAGGATAAAGAAATTACACACACACACACACACACACAATGGAATATTAGTCAGTCACACACAAAAAAAGGGAATGCCATCTGTGATACCATGGGTGAACCTGCAGGAGATTGTGCTAAGTGAAGTAAGCCAGACACAGAAAGACAAAACTTGCATGATCTCATATATGGAACAACATCATCAAAAGAGTGGAATTCAGGGGCGCCTGGAGGGCTCAGTCAGTTAAAGCATCCGACTTCAGCTCAGGTCATGACCTCACGGCTCATGGGTTCAAGCCCCACATGTCAAGCACAACTGACAGCTCAGGGCCTGGAGCCTGCTTCAGACTCTGTACCTCCCTCTCTCTCTGTCCTTCTACTCACACTCTGTCTCTCTCTCTCTCTCAAAAATAAATTTTAAAAAATTAGGGGCGCCGGGGTGGCTCAGTCGTTTAAGCATCTGACTCTTGATGTCAGCTCAGGTCATGATCTCATGGTTTGTGAGTTCGAGCCCCACGCCTGTCTCTGCACTGACAGCTCGGAGCCTGCTTGGGATTCTCTCTCCTTCTCTCCGCCTCTTGCATGCGCGCTCTCTCTCTCCCTCAAAAATAAAGAAATAAACCTTAAAAAGAAATAACCTAAATAACAATACTAACGTACCCTAGAGCTGCAATTCGCTAGGACAGCGACGCCAAGTGCTGTCGCCGCACGCACGGACCCGTGGGACGTGGGGCTGTGTTCAGTAGTTTCAGTGTAGTGATCGTTTCACAACCATACATACATCCCAGCAGCATGTCCTACACCTTAACTAGACACAATCACTCTTTGTCAAAAGTCAGTCCATCAGCAAAAGTGCAAACAGACACACACTCACACAATCTTGAGCACCTCCATGAGGTCAGGGGGCAACTATATTATCTGTTGCGTTTGAAGACACTTCCCAAGGGGCAGAGAGACTCCCATACCCCATCCCTCACCCCAGGGAGCAATCCCTTTCACATCAGAACGGACCCCAGGCCACCCCACAATAAGACAAACAGCAGTCACCCAGCGTTTACAGATTCCCCAAACCTCTTAAGAGCAGCCTCACTGGGGGACACTGAGCTCCTGGAGAGAGCCGGCTTGCCCAGGGAGCGACCTCCACCACCAAGGCTTTAATGACTCCCGGATGGGAGCTGGAGGAAGAGGAATCGGGTGGGCCTCTGGGGCCTGCTTCTCCCCTGGTGGAGATGCTCCTCCATCCTGTTAACTCCGTGGTGCTGCAGCAGCCCCTGGAGTGGGGCGCAGACTCCACACCATGGCCCACAGGCCCTGCATGCTCTGGTCTGGCATCACCAGGACCTTGAACCCTTAAGTTACTCATTCCTGTTTCCAGCCATACTGGCCTTCCAAATCACTTAAGGGAGGCGCTCTCTCTCTCTCTCTCTCTCTCTCTCTGTTACCTAGTTAAGGCCCAGTCCCCTCCACCTCCACCTCAAAGGCCCTCTCCTCCAGGAAGTCCTCCTGAGGCCTCTGACCAGATCAGCATTCCAGGCTCCCCGTGCCCCGCCTTCACAGCCCTTCCCCCCAGGATACAGACTGTATCCCTGACTCATAATCGATGCCTGTGTCTCTGCCACACCACAGGCTCCGGGGGGCAAGGACCTTGTCGGTGCCCGGCACGCAGTGAGCCGGCAACACTTCGGACCCGCTGACTGCCTGGGGGTCCGGCTCCCAAGACGTGACTGTTCTCTGGCAGCCTCCTGGCCATCCAAGGCCACACGGCCGCGGGAACGGGCCGGAGGAGGAGGAGCCCCTCACTGGTCCACAGAAGGTACGAGCCGTGCCCACGTGACAGGGGCCAAAACTGGCTCAGAAAAGAAAGAGGATGTAAGAGAGTTGTATCTGCTAAACGCCCGGGCGCTCCGGGGTCCTCCCTGGTCCTGTGAGTATCGCTGTCCCATTTTGCAGATGGGGACACAGTCCTCGCCCGAGATTGCGTGGCTGGTGGGCAGCGGAACCCCCAGTCGGCCTGCACCGTCAGGTCGTGGATGAGCCCGCTCCCCACCCTCGACTGTGGCCGCCCCCCACCTCCCACCCCGATGCATCCCAGAGGTGAGATGGCCCAGCCAAGATCCGGATACAGGGAGGGGGCAGTGCGGATGTGACCCCCACAAGAACAGCCCAGGCTGCCTTGGCCCGAGGCGAGCAAACATGCAGTCAGGCAAGATAAACACGGGGCTTCCCGGCAGCTTTGTTTCTAGTTCATTCCAACGCCATCTCTGCCCATCTCAGCCTTGAGGGAGCCCCCGCCTCTCCGAGCCTTCTGTGAAGTCTGGGCTGAGACGCAACAGACTCAAAGTCCCTTCTTACCTTGGAATTCTCCTAACGCAATCTGGAGTGTCCATGGGGGGTCTCCCACCTCACCAATTCTGGGTTTTTTCCCAAGATGACCCAAATTTAGGGGCTTCTGACCTCTCCGGATGTGCTCTCTCGGACGGACGGATCCTAAGACTTCCCTCACTGTCCAACTCCAGAACAGGCATTCTCCTAGGGCTTGTTCTTCAAATGTCCACAGGAACTTGGACTCTCCCCCTCCGTGCCCGCCCATCGCGGAGTCCTGGGAGCTCCACCTCCACCAGTTAGGTCCTACCTGCACCCGGCTCGCCTCCCACCCGCCCCCGTCCGGCCTCCATCTCCACCCTCCCAGCCGGCAGCCGTGAACTCTAACGGGCGCCCAGCTTTCACACCCACCCCCACTCCTCCAACCTCCGTACAGCCTCCAGTTTTCAAACCACGAACTTCCTCCACAACCCTACCTGCCTCCTCTTTCAACTTAGGACACAACCCAAATCCTTAGTATGTCCACGTGACTTCCCACTATCCGCCTTGGCTGCCTCCCCACTCCCCGATCTCTGACCACCCCCCTGCGGGGGCCCCCAGCAGCGCCAGCCTTTGAGCTCATGAGCCCACAGAGCCCCCCTCGCCATGTCAGGGCTTGTCACCTGCTATTCCCTCTGCCCGAGATGCCCACGAAGTCTGGCACAGCTCCCCGAGGCTGGGCAAACGTGACGCCTCCTCTGAGAGGGCCTCCTTGACTGTCTGCCCTCTGTCGCAACCAGCCCACCGCAGCCCCGGCTTGCACCGTCCTAGAACTCTGACTTGTCTTCCAAACACTTACCACCGCCCACTCATTGGTGCCTGTCCCCTCTACTAAAGCCGCTGGCTGCGCCCCAGGCCTAGCTCAGGGTAGGAGACATCCTGTGTGCTCAATAAAATTTGGGGGAATGAGAGAAACAATGGAAGGTGTACCAGAGGGAGTCCTGGGCCGGGAACTGCAATGCTAGCCACGGTGTCGCAGCTCCCCGGAGGAGCTCAGGGTGTCGGGTGGGGGACATGGCTGGAAACTTATGGTCAGCAGGGACCGGGAGGTGGGGCATGGCCCCTTCCCCCGTGAGGACCCGGGAAAGTCTCCTTACGTTCTAGGACGCTTGAGGAAGTTCTGCTGCGCTGAGAAGGCGAGCAGGCAGCCAGCATCAGGGAGCCAGGAGGTCGTTTGGGGTGAGGTTTGGTGCTTTCAGGGAGCAGACAAGGCACAGGTAGGGTGGCTGTGAAAGCCCCCAAAGCAGGCAAGGAATGTGGCCTGGGTTCATGGAGATGACACCGGCTGATGCTCGCCAGGCCTTCCAGAGCATCTCCAGACCGGCAAAGCCCACAACACACACATATTCACTGGGGGAGCCTGGGTGGCTCAGTCAGTTAAGCGTCCAACTTCGGCTCAGGTCATGATCTCATGGTACGTGGGTTCGAGCCCCAGGTCGGGCTCTGCGCTGACAGCACAGAGCCTGGAGCTGCTTCAGATTCTGTGTCTTCCTTTCTCTCTGCCCCTCTCCTGCTCATGCTCTGTCTGTTTCTCTCTCCCAAAAATAAATAAACATTAAAAAAATTTGATATTATATATACATATTAATTTATACATGTATATACATGTGTATTATTTGCTGTCTTTGTATATATTAAAGATCCGTAGGGCTTAATTTTGCTCTTATTTTACAGATTAAAAAATAAACAGAAGACTTGATGTGGTTTTCCTGGCCCTCAGCAGACAGCCTTGTGCACCCGTGAAGAGACCACCCCTCCCAGCTACAGGGTGGCCACCCAGGGACTGTGGCACCGCGGAGTGTGGTGGTCAGATCTGCTTTCTAGAGAGACCCACCTGCGGCTGCATGTTTCTATCCGGTCAGCAAGCAAGGAAGCCGCCCCCACTGTCAGCAGGTGGAAGAGGGTCCCCCAAGACCCTCTCAGCAACTACAGAGCGCTGAAGTCATGAACTCCTCTAAGCAGCCCCGCAAAGACCTACAGCCACTCAATGACTGCCCCCCCGGAAAGGGTGCAGATGTGTCCTGTGTTTCCCAAAGGTGGCCTTGGGTGCACAAGGTCCTGTGAAAGGGCGTTTGAAGAACAGAATCCCAGGAGGGGTGAGGTGGCCATCACTGGAGGTATGTAAGTAGAGGCATGGCTCTTTGGCCTCCAAAGGTGGAAGGGGTCCCCAGAGTATCAGGCGGTAAATGCCAGCACAGGGCTATTGTCTGGGCATGGCCAGCCCCGGGACCTTGCGTGAGGACGCCAGTGCGCTCCCTCCCCCCTCCACCACCACTGGGCACTTAGGGCCGCAGGCTCCGGCCCTGGCCCCACTTCCTCACCAGGGACCACCACGAGGAGGACCAGACTGGGAGGTACCGAGACAGGCTGGAGACTCAACAGGAAATGGGAGCGGGGGCTTCAGAAAGGGAGGCAGTAGATTATTAATCTCTTGATTAATAGCAGCGGGGCGGTGGGAGGGAAGGGGCTGTCCCGCAGCAGTCCCCAGGCAGGAGGAGGGGGTTTCCCGCCTCTGGCCTCCTCCAGACCCAAGCTCCTCATTCTTAAGTGCCAGACGCAAGGGACAGACGCAACGAACGGTGGGTCCAGCGGGCAGTGTCTTCCGCCCAGGCCTCGCCTCCCACAACAGCCCCGGCCCCCAGTCTGCCAGAGACTCGTGGCGGGGGAGGGGGACGCGGTCCAGATGGGCCACCACGCTGTGGGGTTGGCCTCACCAAGCCTCTCCGTCCACGCAGGCTGGCCGAGGAGGAGAGGCAGGAAAGAAAGGCCATGTTTTAAGAGAGTACTGAGTCCAGGACTTCACGCGGCCTAGCAGGCAGCAGGCAACCCAACCAGAGGGGGGAGGCCCGCTGGCAGGGGGCCGTCTGTCTGGCGGAGGGGAATGAAGGAGGCAGATGAAGCCCCGGAGAGTTCCGGCAAACCCCTCCGCTCAGCACATCTGGAAAAGGTTGGCTCTAATGCCATCAAAGAGCTCTGAGGGGCTAGGGAGGCAGCCAGGGCAGGGAAGGCAGGCCGGGGAAAACTTAACCCCCCACCAACCCGCCCGGAGCCCTGGGTCTTCCAAATCTGTCAGGCAGGCCCAGCGCCTGGCCCACCCCCCACCCCCCACCCCCAGCAGTGCCCTGGGGCCTCAGAAGGGCATGGGCATCAATAAGGCCTGACTTCCTGCTGCCAAGATCAAGGCGCAGTCAGGGGCCTGATTTCAATCCCAAAGCAAGACAGGGGTTAGACCCTTATTTCCCAAGAAGGGAAGCTGAGGCACAGAGAGGAGAGGCCTGGCCCGTCCCCTCTGCCTTCCTCTCACAGGGAGGTCTCAGTACTCAGCCCTTCACTGTGGAGCTAAGATGGAGAAGGCGCCCCCCCCTTGGCCCTCCCAGGCTATTCCCTCCCCACACCCCCACACCCGTCCTCTAGTGAAATCCCCTCATCCAATGTCACTCGCTCAGGGAAACCCCAGGACCAGGTCTCACGTCAGGGACACCACTGCTGTGAGTCTCTGACGGTCATTCACGGAGCGGTGTCCCCGCCCCCCACCAAGTTCTGTGCAAGCAGGGCCATGATTCTGGCACACTAGCGCCGGCTCTCAGGTGCTCCGTCAGATCCACCTGAACAAGTGAGCGGACGAAAAACAAGCACTTGGAACCTCGACGCGGGGCTCAAACCCAGAAACCGTGAGCTCATGACCTGAGCCGAATCTGGACGCTTAACCAACTGAGCCACCCAGGCGCTCCAAATTCCATCTCTTGGAAAGAGCGGTTTCCAAGCCTGGCTCCCCCTGCAAAAAGCAAGATGGAAGCCTTTGAACAAGGCGAATGTAGCCTTGCTTCCCAGGGGCCACCCTCCCTGTTTGAAGAGTGGGGCACCCACTCCTCACGCCGAGCTGAGAGCTGAAGTCCACCCTGTTGGGGTCACTTACAGACCAGACTCCAAAGACCCTTCTCTCAGAAGATGCTCCTAGGATCAAGAGGTGGCGACCTGGCCGTCTGAAGCCTCCTGCTGATAAGAAAGGCAGGGAAGACCTGGGAATTCAGCTCCGGGGAGGGGAGGGGGCCAGGGGAGGTAGGGAAGGAGGGGGTCTCTGTGCCTTCCACTGAAAAGAAGGTGGGGGGTCAGCATCTTTTTCTTCATTTACAGATCCACTGGCCATCCCTCCAACACAGCCGTTAAAAGCAGACCTTTCTCTTAAAATTTAAAATGGACATATCTGGGTGCCTGGGTGGCTCTGTGGTTGAGTTGTCCAACTCTTGATTTCGACTCGGATCATGATCCCAGGGTCATGGGATCAAACCCCACATGCAGCTGCTTGCTGAGTGTGGAGCCTGCTTAAGGTTCTCCCTCTCCCTCTGTCCCTCTGCTCCCCAAAATAAAAAATAAAAATAAAATAAAATAAAATGGATGTATCCATTTACTTAGCCATTCTCTTCATAGAAGGCATAATATAAACATACTTGTGTATAATGTGGAGCCCAAGCTAAGAATCTCTACTATTAAAACATTATGAAAAATCTTGTTAATTATGAAAGTAGGGGCGCCTGGGTGGCTCAGTCGGTTTAGGGTCCAACTTCGGCTCAGGTCATGATCTCACGGTTCGTGGCCAGCATGGGGTTTGAGACCAGCATTGGGTTCTGTGCTGAAAGCTCAGAGCCTAGAGCCTGTGTCAGATTCTATGTCTCCCTCACTCTCTGCCCCTCCTCTCCTCATGCTGTCACTCTCTCTCTCTCAAAAATAAAATCAACATTTAATAATTTTTTAATAAATAAATTAAATAAGCATTTCTTTAGAAACATGTAGAAGTGTCCAACTCTCGGTTTTGGCTCAGGTCATAATCTCACAGTTTCGTGAGCTCGAGCCCCGAGCTGGGCTCTGTGCTGACAGTACAGAGCCAGCATGGGATTCTCTCCCTTTGCCCTTCTGCCACTCATGCTGTCTCTTTCTCTCTCAAAAAATAAATAAATAAACTTACAAAATATTTTAAACATGTAAAAGTGTTAAATATATGTATATATATCATGATGCTAATTGAATTACAGTCTGTAATAGTTAAAACGAAGAAACCAATTAAATATCCATTAGTTGAGGGCAAGGGAAATCAATGACGACCCTTCCCTGCAGCAGAATACTACACGCCGTTAAAAAGGAGGTGGCTATATGGGAAATGGCTGTACAATATTTTCCTGGGGGGAAGCAAGTTGCAGAACACAAAAACATCATCTGGTCTTTGTTTAAGAAAACACATTACGTGCGTACAAGAGAAGAGTCCATCCGTTATATAGGAGGCAGGGAGGAGACATGATTAATATTAATAATGGGATCATGCAGGTGCAATTCCAGATGGAGCGATGCCCATCTTGCACCTTATTCAGTTCTGTAATACTGGGATTTTTTTTTTTTTTGGACAGTGAGTATATATCACGTTCTCCATAACAACAGTGATGGCAGCAACAATGAACGGTGGAATGAAAATCTAGAAAACAAGCAAGTCCCCCTCTCCCCAACTGGCTCTGCAACCTGTGGCCCAGGACCAGAATCTCCACCACTTTTGTGGGTCCCAGCACTGGGGCTGCGCGCTGGGCCCTGTAGGGGGCGCCACTGCGCAGACACAAGCCCAGACCCCTGGGCTCACTCTCCATCCTCGGTGAGGAGAACACACGCGATTTATGATGACCCTGGGGTGGCTCATTTCTGTGTCACCCTACTTGGTCAGACATGAATGGGTGTTGCTGTGAAAATTGGTTTTTTTTGTAAGTTTATTTATTTTCAAAGGAGGGCCGAGGGCCAGAGAGAGACTGAGAGAATCCCAAGCAGGCTCTGCGCTGTGTGTCAGATGCGGGGCTCGAACCCACAAACCTTAGATCATGCCCTGAGCCAAAGTTGGATGCTTCACCAACTGAGCCACCCAGGAGCCCCAAAAGTGTTTTTTAAACTAAAGTATAGTTGACATATAATTCGTTTCAGAGGCACAACATCGTGCCTGGACATGCATCACAAAATGCTACGATAAGCGTAGTTACCGTCTGTCACCGTACAAAGTCATTACCACGTTACTGACTACATTTCCAACGCTGTCTTTTTCACCCTGTGACGTGCTGTGTAGCTGGAAGTCTGCACGTCTTGAGCTCACTCAGTGACTTTGGCCGGACCCCTCTGGCAACCACTGGTTTGTGCTCTGGATTTATGAGCCTGTTCCTGGCTTTTTTGTTTATTCGTTGGGGAAGAGATTTGGAATTTGAGAAGGGCGTCCCAGGCAGAGAGGGGCAAAGGGTCTCTGAGGCAGAAACCCACAGCCGGACAGGTGTGGAGAGGAGGGCGAAGGAAGCCGGAGCCAGAACAGGGGGAGGGCTAAGAAGTGGGGGGTGGTAGGGGGTGGGGCTGAGAAAGATGGGGCTGTGAGGGGCGGAGTTGAGAAGGGGAGGCTTCAGGGGCGGGGCTGAGAGGAATCTCACCGGCCCTTCTCCATCCCTCAGCCCACCAGATGCCCATTGGATTATGAAGCTGTTTCAGGGTAAGAAACATGTCTTTCAACCGGCCCACACATACCCCCCCCTCATGCTCTGTCGACAAAAGGTGCTCCATATACGCATGCCCAGCTCTCGTTTCCAAGTGTCAACCCCTCCCCAGCAGCTTGTGCGGGGACTGGATTCACCCAAGGGAACAAAAAGGAAGGGCCGAGCTGGCCAGTGCTGCAGCCTTTACCTCACAAGGTTGGCACAGGGCCCGGGCCACCGGCAGCTCTGGTACACGCGCTGGACCACAGTCTCCGAGCCGTTCTGCACCTGGCAGGACACCGTCCGCGTCACCGTGTGATGGCACCAGTGCCTGTGGGGAAAGCAACAGTCATGACCTTATTCCTGAGGCTCTGACTGCGGGTCGAAAGGCCATGCTGGCCGAGGAGTGGCCCCTGCACGAGGCTGCGAGATAAGGGTCCCACTGAGCCCCTCGGACCAGGTCTGAGGAAGGGAGAGTAGCCATACCCCTTGGCCACCACGCCCTGGCATCATAGCAGTCATCAAGCGCTCGGAATCAACCCCTGCCCACTGGGAAATCCCACTCTAATGAGGAAGACTAAGAAAGAAGTGATTAAGGGGCACCTGGGTGGCTCAGTCCGTTAAGCATCCGACTTTGGCTCAGGTCATGATCTCGCGGTTCGTGGGTTCAAGCCCTGCCAGAGGAATGCTCTGGAGGGGTCTGAGTTTGGAAACCTTTCTCTGGTGATGTGTAAGAGGTACAGAGGCCTGAGCTGGGGCGTGGCAGCGGGGAGGAGGGGACATATGCAAACAATATGGAGACTGCATCCACATGGCAGACAAGCACATGCTTCCATCTCCGCCTTCCATCCCCAGATCCTAGAGACTGAAAATCGAAAAATAAGCCCCTGTTATGACATCAGCAAGATGGCCGTAACAAAAATCTGGCAGCCATCAACGGACAAAAATGCCTCTGTGGGAGCTTTGAGACTTTTGTAAAACTACATGTCTTATAAGGGGTTAATATCCAAAACATGCAAGGAATTCATAAAACTCCATTGCAAAAAAAAAAATTTTTTTAAGAGGCATTTTTCCAAAGACATACAGATGGCCACCAAGTATTGAGAAGGTGCTCAACGTCACTCATCATCAAGAAAACACAAATCGAAACGAGGTATCACCTCACACTTGTTAGGATGGCTGTTATGGAAGGGAAGTGAGGTAACAAGTGTCGGCGAAGGTTCGGAGGGAAGGGACCCCAGGAATTCTGTTAATGGTAAAGTACATCGGTGCGGCCATCTTGGTAGGTTCTTTTATTTATGTTTTTTATTTATTTTTGAGAGACAGAGACAGCGCGAGCAGGGGAGGGTCAGAGAGAGAGAGGGAGACACAGAATCCGAAGCAGGATCCAGGCTCTGAGCTAGCGCTCAGCACAGAGCCCGACCTCTTGGTAGGTTCTTGAAGAAAATTAACAAATGGAACTACCACAGGACCCAGGAATCTCACTTCTGGGCACATATCCACAGGAAACACTATCAATATCTGGAAGAGGTCCTGCACGCCCTGCTCACTGCAGTGTTATCCACCACAGCCAGGATGGAAACAACCTAAGTGTCCATCCATGAATGACTGGACAAAGAATATTTAGAAAACACACACACACACACACACACACACACACACACACACACACACAGAGACGATGGAACGTTATTCAGCTATAAAAAAGAAGGAAATCCAGGGCGCCTGGGGGGCTCAGTTTGTTAAGCATCTGACTCTTGGTTTCAGCTCAGGTCATGATCTCACGGTTCATGGGTTCAAGCCTCCCATTAGACTCTGGGCTGATGGTGCAGAGCCTGCTTGTGATTCTCTCTTCCCCTCTCTCTCTACACCTCCCTGCCCTCTCACTTTCTCTCCCTCAAAATAAATAAATAAACTTAAAAAAAAAAAAAAGATTGAAAGGGGCACCCGGGTGGCTGCATCGGTTAAGTCTCCGACTTCAGCTCAGGTCATGATCTCGTGGTCCGTGAGTTCAAGCCCCACGTCAGGGTCTGTGCTGACAGCTTGGAGCCTGGAGCCTGCTTCAGATTCTGTTTCCCTCTCTCTCTGACCCTCCCCTGCCCACACTCTGTCTCTCTCTCTCTCAAAAATAAAGATTTTTTTAATTGGAAAAAAAAAAAAGGAAGGAAATCCTACCATTTGTGCTAACGGATGGACCTGGAGAACAGGACGCTAAGTAAAGAAGCCAGATGCAGAAAGACAAATGCCGAGTGATCTCATCTGCATGGGGAATCCAAAACCATCGGACTCATAGAACCAGAGAGTAGAAACACCAGAATAGAACGGGGGTTGTCAGGGGTTGGGGGGGCAGGCAGGGAGGGAGAGATGGAGCGATGTTACCAAAGAATACAAACTTCCTCTTATAAGATGAATAAGTTCTGGATATCTAATATACAGATTAAATCTGCACACGGTGGTTATAGTTAATTATATCGTATTGGGTACTTGAAATTTGTTAGGAGAGTAGATCTTAAGTGTTCGCACCACAAACCAAAACAAACAATGGTAACTATGTGAGGTGATGAGTGTGTTAACAATCAGTAGTGATCAGGGAGCCTGGGTGGCTCAATTGGTTAAGTGTCCAACTTCAGCTCAGGTCATGATCTCACGGTCTGTGAGTTCAAGCCCCACATCGAGCTCTGTGCTGACAGCTCAGAGCCTGGAGCCTGTTTCCGATTCTGTGTCTCCCTCTCTCTCTGCCCCTCCCCACCTCAAGCTCTGTCTCAAAAATAAATAAACATTTTAAAAAACAATAATCTGTAGCAATCATTTCACAATGTATATTTATATTAAGTCATCACGTTGTATACCTTTGGGGGGCGGAAAGCATGAGGGGAAAATATACACCTTTTTAAATTTGTCAGTCATAACTCAATAAAGCAGAAAATATAAATAAGTAAAAATAAAACTCAGCCAGAAATTGTGAGGAACTGAAAGCAGGTGGAACAAAGCCGAAGGAGGAACTGGAAACACACGGGGGATGGGACTGGGGGAGAATGTGGGCCTGACTCAGGAGCAGCGGACGTGGCTAATCCGGTAGAGGAGGGACCAGAGGTGACGTCAGAGGCCCCAGCACAAGGAGTCAGACAGGTAGGACCCGATCCCTACCGAGGCGGATGTCGAGAATCAGGCTTTGGGGCCACCTGCACGACGCAGGTGTGGTTGGAAGTGGGTGCCTCCAACAGCTCGTGACCTTCAGGAGAAACTGTGACCCTCTTGTACACACTCCTTCTCTACCCCGCACCTACACTGCCGACCCTCCAAGAGGCGAGGCGGCAAGAAACAGTAAAACAGACAAGCCAGTGGAAGCCCCCAAATACCACGAATCTCAAATGATTCCAGGAAAAAAAAGGCCAGCGCCGCGAAACAAAGGCACCAGCTCAGCAGACAACAAACCACACTTCAGGAAAAGACAACTAATAAGGCAGACAGACGAAGGCGACTTTTTAAAACATAATTAATGTCCTCAAGGAGATAGAAGGATTCTGCACTTGTAAAAATCATTACGAAATGGGGAAAAAATGAGATGTCTTGGAAATGAAATATATGACGGGAAAACCCAAAAGCGCAACAGATGGGCTGAACAACCAGCCTGGAAACAGCTTTGGAGGGAGCGGAGGAGCCGGAAATCCGAGCCATGAACTTTCCAAGGATGCACTGCAGGGGGAAAAGGAGATGGAAAATGCGGGAGAAAAGGTGAAAGACCCAGAATACAGACTATGTGCCAACACCTGTCGATTAGCAGCTTTGGAATGGGAGACTGGAGAGCGCAAGGGAAAGTACGTGCTTGAAGAGAGAGTAAAGAGAGTTCAAGAAAGACATGAGTTCCGAATCGGAAAGAGCCCACTGGGGGTTAAGAAAGATGACGACGGACAGACATATTGTGATGAAACGTCAGAACACTCAGGATGGAGACAAAATACAGAATCCTATAGAGACGAAAGTAACGCCAATTATCTACAATAAACTGAAATTAGATTTCTTAGCAGCAGCACCAGATTCATCCAGAAACACACTGGTTCAGAGCACCTGGGCAGGTCCGTCAGTTTTGGGTTTTTTTTAATGCTTTTTATTTATTTTTGAGAGACAGAGAGAGGCAGCGCAAGCAGGGAAGGGTCAGAGAGAGAGGAAGACACAGAATCTGAAGTAGGCTCCAGGCTCTGAGCTAGCAGTCAGCACAGAGTCCAATGCGGGGCTCGAACCCATGAACCGTGAGATCATGACCTGAGCTGAAGTCAACGCTTAACCGACTGAGCCACCCAGGTGCCCCAGGTCAGTCAGTTTTGTACCCAACTCTTTGTTTCAGTTTAGGTTGGGATTCTCTCTCTCCCTCTCTCTCTGCCCCTCCCCTGCTCACTCTCTCTCTCAAAATCAATAAATAATCTTAAATTTTTTTCTAAAAAAAAAAAACAAAATGAAACACAATGCTTTCAAATTTCCAAGGGGAAACTTCAAGTATTCCATGCCCAGGCAAGCTCTCCTCCAAAGGGAGAGGCAAGATCAAGACATGCGAGGATGCACGGGAACTCAGAAAGCTTACCAGTCACCCTTTCTGAAAGAATCACTGCAGGAGGTACTCCAGCAAAAGAAATGGAGGATACAGAAGAAAGTCGTCAATCCTGAGAAGCAATCATGACCATAGAGACAGTAAGATTTAATAACAGTCTAGCTCTAAATCCAAAGTGATCTCAGTATGGAAGAGAGTATAGAAGAGGGACAGAAAGAATTGAAAGTTGCTGAGGTTTTTGTTTTTCTTTTTTTAATTTTGTTTTAATATTTATTTATTTATGAGAGGGGGATGGGGAAGGGGCAGAGAGAGAGAGATAGAGGGACACCAAATTTGAAGCAGGCTCCAGGCTCTGAGCTGTTAGCACAGAGCCCGATGTGGGACTCGAACCCATGGACCATGAGATCATAACCTGACCTGAAGTCGGATGCTTAGCTGACTGAGCCACCCAGGCGCCCTGGGTTTTATCTTGTTTAAGGAAAGGACATAGGTGCTGTGCATCTTCAGGTATAGTAGAAATACACACAATTAAATCTATCTTTCAATTTGAAGATAAATACTAGGAAGGAGAAAAAGAGGAACCAAAACTGAAAAACCATGAAAAAAAATAAAGAAAGAAAATGTGATCTGTCCAACAAAATACTAGAAAAGCAAGAAGGTAGCATGAAGAAAGAGTAAAGAGAGTTCGAGAAAGATAAGAGTTCTTAATCGGAAAGAGTCCACCGGGTGCTAAGCAAGATGACGATGGACAGACATACTGTGATGAAACGTCAGAACACTCGGGATGGAGACAAGATGCCGAATCCTATAGTAACACAGATTATCTACAACAAACGGAAATTAGATCTTAGCAGCAGCACCAGATTCACAAAAAAACAAAATGGTTTTGGGGTACCTGGGTACATCATGAACAGGAAAAGAATTCCAGAGATTTAAAATTATACATAAATATGATGTATGACCTTGCATCAAAACATGTCGAAATCTTGACAATTTTCTAGGAAAATACATATTCCCAATATTTGCACAGTCAAAAAGACCACGGAAATCATTGAGAGTCCATCCCTCTCCCCCAAGGCAGCTGGAGACCTACTTCAAAACATGGTTCTGCCATCAACTTGCTGTGCGACTTGAGCAAAGTGATGTCCCCTCTCTGAACCTTGGTTAAATAAAAAATTCTACTTCTCACGGTTATGGTGAGGGGCCATGGGAGCAGACTGAGGTTAGTGGCGTGCAGACCCTGCGGTCCTACCTAGCCCAGGGCCTCGCTGATTGGCCGGCTACCGACACCGCAGTGTTCCTGAAAGCCCAGGGACAGATCTTCCTAGTTTGCAGATGGGAGAAATAGTGGGCAGTTAAACCTCACTGCCCCCAGCTCAGACCTGATGCTGAGCTGGGAAGAGAGCCCAGCCTTCCAGCCCGGGGGACCAGCAGGCCCCCTTCTCCCCCGCCCCCCCCCATCCCCTGCTTCTGCCAGATCAGTGGTCTGGGCCCTGCCTCCATCTCCCCCAGGGAGCATCAGTGCCACCTCCGGCTCAGGATGAACCAACCCAAGGACAGCGCTCCATCCCAAGACCCGCTGGTCAGGGTCTGGAACCCGCAGGCCAGGCCGTCATCACACCGGGTCAGGGTTTTCTATAGGGAAATGAGCTGTGAATTGCAAAACATTTTCAAATGCCTCGATTCATCTTCTCCAGATATTTGATCTTTTAATGGGCTGTAAATGGCTTCCCAAAATCAAACCATGGCCAAAAACAACGAGGAAGGCAGGCAGAGACAAGGAGAAAGGGATCCAGGTCTTTTCAAATGGAATTCAAAACCCTGTTCATCTCCAGGCACTACGGTCGTAGGAAACCTTGGTGTCAGGCCCTCTGCCCCCGTGTGAGGTCCATCTTAGGATGCCCGTGTCCTGGCATCAGAGCACCACCCACCACCACAGGGTCCACGGCGGTGGGTGAATAGAGCTGGGCATCCTACAGAACAGCCACCCAGAGGCCGGCTTGGCAGGCGGCATATATGTCCCTTTTATGACTCTCCTAGAAGGACTGACCAGAGACCACAGAATTTGGGATTGGTGGGGCCAGTCCTTGAACTGCCTGGGCAGCCAGGATGCCCTCAGCAGCCTTCATCAGGACAGGAGGGGACTGGCATTATCTTTGCACAGCAAATGTCTCTTGGGCACCTCATCTCTCCCTCTCCAGCTGGGTTCTCAGGGAAGATCTAGGATGGGAAACTTGCTCTCAGTCTTGGGGACAGAAGGTCCCTTCCAGGTTCCTTTTCCTTATGAGACAAGCCCAGTCCCTGATGGGGCAGAACAAGTGACCTGGCCCTGCTCCAGGAGACCCAGAGGCCGCTCCTACTGCTGTTTTCGCCGATACTTGTTTTGGCTCCAGGGCTCGGCCAAGCTCCGAAATTCTTAATTTAGGGTCCTTTGGGACAGCAAGTGCCAAGTGGCTTCAGGAAATCATGGCACAAGGGAATGGAGGGCCTTCAGGACACCCCAGCCACGCCCACCTCTGAACCCCAGGGAGATGCCGATGCAGCAGCCCCTCCTCCCCACAGCCCTGGTCCCACCCCAAGCACTGAGCCACGCGCCCTCTAGTTCTCCTATCTGAGCTCTGCTCTAGGACTTGATCTCACTCTCACTTTCCCTCCATCCCCAGGACCCCAAGCTCGGAGCCTGAACCAAGCCCCAGGGCTTTGACCATGTCCTCGCCTCCAGTGAGGATCGCCCAGTCAGCCCCCTTTCCCTGTCCCGTGCTCTCCTCCACCTTCGTGTTGAGTCACCTCAGAGCTTCCCCTCAATCCCCAATATATAGACCTTACTTGTCTAGGCAGTGGTCACGCATCATCATAGCCCATGGGACACTTCAAAACATACCATTCCAATCTGTCCAACCCTGAGCGCATCACTAGCCAGACCCAACGCTGCTTCTTGGTAACGAGCACCACTCCTGGTCCCTTTACCCAGAAGCCCCAGCAGCAGATGGCCCCAGACTCCACCCTCTCCCTCCCGCACTTCCATGACCAATGAGCCCCCACGCCAGGCAAATCCACCTCCCACAACTCTCTCCTGCTCCGTCTTGATCTTGCACTGGACAGCCTTGGTGCTCGCTGGTCTCCCAGTCTCCAGCCCGGTTTCCCTGAAGTCTCCTCTACTTGCCACCAGAGGGCACTCCCCAAACCACAAATCTGCCCTGTGCCTGTCAACATCCCTCTCCAAACCCTCTCTCAGCTCCCCATCCCCCAGAGCTCCCACACCTCTTCCTGGTCCCACCTCCCAGCACGTTCCATCTTGCCACCCACACTGGCACACTGCCCCACCCCCCATTCCACATCACCTTCTTCCATTTGGCCAAAGGCAACCCCACCAGTCTTTATTCAAGCTCTGCCCCCTCCTGGACGCCCTGGCCAGGAAAGGGCTCCCTCCTCATGCTCCACAGGGTCCCGGGCATGCCTCTCTCACTTAGCCCTAATCATTCTAAAACACGATAGGCTCCAAAGAACGGTAGACTCAAGGTAGGCCCCATGAGGGCAGGCAGATCTGCCCCCAGGCCCTATGTTCCAGCAGGACCTTCTCTCATCCACATTCACTTCCTCACCAAAATCCGCTTCTCGGGCTCAGCTGTACCGCAGGCCCTGAGCCCCAGCAGGGGCTGCCCCCATGGTTGCGACCACCCATCTCAAGGGTAAGGGTGGCCCCGATCATTCTAATTACCTGGCCAGACCCTGCCCAACCCCCAGAGGCCAGTTCTGGGGGCTCTGTGGCCAGTTGGGTACAAGTGAGAGCTGAGAGGGGCAGCCTGAAGGTTGGCCGCCAGTGGACAGGCAATCTGGATGGCTCTGAGGCCACACCCCTGAAGCAGAGCCCATGGGGCCTTGGCCGGTCCCTGGAGAGATGCAGGCAGAGGAGCAAGGTCCTCATCCCTTCCCAGGAGAGAAAGGTGAACTCTGGCACAGCCGGCCCACCTGGACCCTGGCCATGCGGAGACCCCCTCCTGCGGACAGAGTCTGGACCGGGGCCCCAAGACCTGTCTTACAGTTGGCAGAGCAGTTCCAGCTACTGTTACGGGCTGAGTTGTGCCCGCCCCCCACTCCTCAGCCCAGATTCATATGTCGAAACCCTAACCCCTGGAATTCAAAACGGGGCTGTGTTTGAAGATATATGAAGATAGAGTCTTTTTTTTTTTAAGTTTATTTATTTATTTTGAGGAAGAACATGTGCACAGGAGAGGCGGGGGGTGGGGGGAGAGAGAGGATCCCAAGCAGGCCCCTGCTGTCTGTGCGAGGATCCCGATGCGGGGCTTGAACTCCCGAACCGTGAGATCATGACCTGAGCTGAAATCAAGGGTCGGACGCTTCACTGACTGAGCCACCCAGGTGCCCCAAGATAGAGTCTTTAAAAAGGGAATTAAGTGAAAACGGGATCATCAGGGTGGGTTCCAATCCACTATGACTGGTGTCCTTTTACAAAGAGGAAATGTGCCAGTAGGAACGCAAACACAATCAGAGGGAGACGGCACAGAGACACGGGGAGGAGGCGGCCGTCCGCAGGCCGAGCAGGGCCTCGGGAGAACCCACCCTCGTCAACACCTCCGTCTTGGACTTCCAGCGTGAGCACCGAGAGGAAATTCATGTCTGTTGTGCCAGCCGCCCGCGTGGGGGGCTTGGTAGCGTGGCCCTGGGAACCTAACACATACGTGACCCCATGCAATCTTTGCATCGATTGTCAGGTCGGCGCATTACAGAGAAGGAGTCTGAGCCTCCAGAGGAAACAAGGTCACACGCTAAGTGGTCATTTTAGGCCTTGAAGCTCTGTCTTCAATTCCAAACTCAAGTGCTGCATCGTCTTGCCCATGAGGACAGATCTGGGGAGCAGATACAGCTCCGCTCACCAAGGGCTTATTAGCCAAGTCCCTCTGGGAGCCATCCCACACCTAAACAGGGACAGCAGAGGGGCAGCCCCCACCCCACATGTCAGACCATTGGGACGATACTTGCGGGCGCTGAGGCCCCAGCAGGGCTCGGGGGGGCTGGGCCTGGAGTCGCCCGGCGCCCTGTCCCCTCCTCACTGCAGCCCCTGGTGGGGGCCAGACCTCCCATTCTTTCTCACTCAGCCCTGGGCAGTAAGTGGAGCTACTGACTCCACTTTTGCGGAGAAGGTAAAAGGACATGGGGAGAAGGTTTCGCAACGCATCCAAGGCCATCCAACAAGCCAGGAGGCAACCAAGACTCAAGCCCGGCCCTTAGCCACTTGGCTACACTGCCAGACTGACTTAAAGAGCACCCGAGTCCTGGCAGACGGTGGTCTCTCTCCTTGGGGCTGCGCTGCCTGGAGCGGGCCGTGCAAGCAGACGGGGCTCAGGCGGCGGGCTGCTGACGGAAACTACAGAAGACCGGGAGCTGGCCGACACAGGGGCCTGGGGCCTGGGAGGGAAGAGGGATCCAAGCTAGATCTCCCCAGCCCGGAGCAAGGAGCCAAGTCTAACAAGATGAAACATGACCGGGTGAATGTGGAGTCCGGCACCGCAGCCCCAAAACCCGGCGGACGAGTCCCAGATGGGGCACGGAGGGTCTCGCCAACAACAAGTTCAGCGTGAGTCAGTGGTGTGTGCTGCAGACTCCGAAAGCCAAGGGCAATCTCCGGCTGTCTTAATGCAGAAGAACGTGGAGAATACCCGGCCTCCTGGGCACCAGTCCATGAAGCTGGACCCCGGGCCGGGCCACCGGATCTCCCTCAGCGAAGGACTCATCCTCCCACAACTGCCCAGAGCTGCCTCGCCCCAGATCTGGCGCCCCCTCCATACCCCCCCGGGACAGCCCCCATCCAGGCCCTGGTTTGTACAGGAATTGAAAGGCTCAGGGGCACCTGGGTGGCTCAGTTGGTTGAGCGTCCGACTTCGCTCAGGTCATGATCTCATGGTTCGTGGGTTCGAGCCCCGCATCGGGCTCTGTGCTGACAGCTCAGAGCCTGGAGCCTGTCTTCGGATTCTGTGTCTCCCTCTCTCTCTGACCCTCCCCCAGTCATGCTATGTCTCTCTGTCTCTCTCTCTCAAAAATAAACATTAAAGGAAAAAGAACTTTTTTTTAAATAAAATTTAAAACAAAGGAGAACGTGAAGCCGACTGGGAGCCTGATCTCCACCGAGGCTAAGCGAGTGCCTGCTCCCGGAGAGCCGCCCCGATGGTGGGAGAGGGCGCCCCGTCCCCGGAGAGGGGCCGGCAGAGGAGGGCATCCACTCGGCCAGAGGAGGGTAAAGATAAGTGACCAGCCCGTGAGAGGCTTGGAGACTCACCCAATTGGAAAAGAGGAGGCAAAAACACGGGCTGTTTTGTTTTTTGTTTTTTGAGAAAGAGAGAGGGTGCAAGTGAGTGAGAGAGAGAGAATCCCACTAAGGGCAGAGAGAGAGAGAGAGAGAGACAGAGAGAAAGGGAGAAAGAAGCAGGGCTCACCCAATGCGGGACTTGAACTCATGAACTGTGAGATCACGACCTGAGCCAAAGTTAGATGCTTAACTGAGTGAGCCCCCCAGGGACCCCAACACCGAAGGTTTTCTAACAAGAGGGGAACCCAGTCAGTGGAATTCAAGGAGGGCCCTCGGATGGCAGTCGGGAGGGACAGAGGCCAGAGGCTGGTCCGAGTCCAGATAACTGGACGGAGTCGGCGCTCACAGCTGAGGCACATGCCATTCCCCTGGACACGGTCTCTCCATTTTCTGTCCTCCATTCGGACAAACAGGTCCAAACCTGCCAACCGTGGACTGCAGCAAAGTCTCTCCCAACAAGGGAAGCGTCTCTGTGGCCAGCGCTTCGCTCCATCTCTCAACCATGTGCGCCACTGTCCGGAGTGACGGTTTTGTTTATGAAAGGAAAACAGAGTACTTTTTTTTTTTTTTTTGGAGATGGACAGAGACAGCATGAATTGGGGAGGGACAGAGAGGGAGGGAGAGAGAGAGAGAACCTCAAGCAGGCTCCACACTGCCCGCGCAGAGCCCGACGCGGGGCTCGAACCCACGGACTTCAAGATCATGACCTGAACCAAAGTCTGACACTGATCCAACACAGTCACCCAGGCATCGAGGAACACTGAGTGCTTTTAGGGCACGGGAGCCACTAGGAGCATTTGCATAAGCATAGATCTGCCGCTGTCCCCCGACGGTTCTTACTGGGGCTGTCCATCATGAGGCAACACCAGGGAAGCATTTAAGTCATTTTAAGGTCCCCGACTTTCAGAGGGACAGGATACTGATCCGAAAGCCCACAGCAATGGACCTAGTCTGTCTGTAAAGGCAGGAGGGTGGTGACACGGACCAGGGGCCCAGCACTGAGGCGGGATGGGGGAACGAGGGGTGTGGGCTCAGATTCAGATCCGCGGGCTTCAGGGAGCCAGCGCGCCCCCGGGAGCACAGCTGCGCCGCGTCTGGACTGTCTGTATTCATTCGCTAGCACATTCCACCATGAGGAATTCCTGCGGCCTCCCCCACCTGAGACGAGGCTGGAAAGAACCCCACGTGACGCATCAGCCACTTAGGGACTGAGTTTCCCGTTCACGCGCGAGCAGCTGAGGGGGTATCTGATTTGGCCCAACAGACGGCGTGGTTTTGAGCATCCACAGTGACTCCCACTAACAGGAGGGCCCGAGGCAACAAGTTGCCAGAGTTTGGTGCCAAATGTCTTCCACAGGATGGACACCCCACACACAGTCCCGGAGGCCACCTGTGGAGAAACGCTCTGGAGACACAGATCCCACTACCAGAGCTGGGACCCACCAGAGCCGGGAGGCAGTGAGGCACCACACGTTTGTTCTGCACCAACCGACAGTCTTCAGTGTCCACCTGGGTCCGGGAGGCATTTGGCCCGTGAGTGACCTCTACCGAAACCAGAGCTTTCTGTGTGTCCAGGATCACAACGGGATCTGGTAGCGTGTCCTCCGTGGTCCTCAAATGGACCGTCTCTCAAAACCGCCTGCTGACTCGGGTCTCGTGGAGACAAGCCCAGGAGTACACACTTGTAACAGCTTCCCGGGGACGCTGCGTAAGGAAAGTGACCCTCTCCACTTGCCAGAGGTGGCTCAGTCAGTAAAGTGTCCAACTTCAGCTCAGGTCACGATCTCAGGGTTCATGAGTTCAAGCTCCCTGTCGGGCTCTGTGCTGACAGCTTGGAGCCTGGAGCCTACTTCAGCTTCTGTGTCTCTCTGTCTCTCTCTGCCCCTCTCCTGCTCGCTCTCTCTCTCTCTCTCTCTCTCTCTCACACACACACACACACACACACACACACACACACACTCCCTCTCTCTTTCTCAAAAATAAATAAACATTTTCTAAAAACCCACCAGGTAAGAGCTATCCCCATGCTTGTGTTACAGAAGGCAAGCAGGCTAAATAGCCTCTCCGGAAAGAAAACTGCTCAGCGATGGACCCGGTTCACGTGCGGGCAGGCACGTCACTCCTCCCAGACCACATCTGGAGCAGCATGGAAGGAACAGCCTCCTTCTCTCTCAGTTCCATTTCCTGAGACGGAGACTCTGGTTGGCCCAGCTCTCTGTCCATGCATGCTGGGGCCTATGAGCCTTGGTCAGACGCCCAACCCCGGTCCACTCAGGTGTGAGGGACTCATATGGCACAAAACAGGGGGTCTGGGACCCCCCTGCAGCAGGCACCTGGGGGACTGTGTTTTTTAGAACAGTGAGAGAGGCAGGTGCCTGACTGACCTCTCCTATGTGACACGTGTGTCCCTAACAGTCATCTCCTCCTTCTTTGCTAATGGACCCCGGTTCTCTTCAGACCCTGGGCATCAGTAAGGTCAAGAAAGGTGGCTAAAACCATAATCTCCCTGGTTGAGGTGTGGCCATGTTCATTCATTTCTGGTCAGTGACAAGTAAGAGGAAGTCAGCGGAAGGGCTTCTGGGAAATATCATCCCTTAGAGGGGAGGGAGGATTCAGGAAGAGAAGCTCCTCCCTGTTTCTGTACACAGTTGTAGGAGGATGTGATGCCTGGAGCTGTGGCAGCCATCTTAGAGCCATGAGGAAAGATGGCCTAGGGAAAGCAGAACAAAAAGCAGAGTCCTTGAGCATTTGATGCTGCCAATTTAACCAACATTTGAGCCACCGTTTCTTTTTTTTTTTTTTTTTTTTTGAGAGGCAGAGAAAGATAGCGTGAGCAGGGGAGGGTCCGAAAGAGAGGGAGATACAGAACCTGAAGCAAGCTCCAGGCTCTGAGCTAGCCATCAGCACAGAGCCCGACGTGGGGCCTGAACCCAACCCACGAACCGTGAGATCATGACGTGAGCCGAAGCCGGACGCTTAACCGACTGAGCCACCCAGGCGCCCCTACCACCTGTTTCTTAATACGTGAAACATTAAATGACTTTGTTGTTTAAGGCCACATAAGTAGGATTTTATGGTTAAGAGTTTTTTTTAATGTTTATTCATTTTTGAGAGAGAGACACAGCACAAGTGGGGTAGGGGCAGAGAGAGAGGGAGACTTAGAATCTGAAGCAGGCTCCAGGCTCCGAGCTGTCAGCACAGAGCCCAATACAGGGTTGGAACTCTTAAACCGCGAGATCATGACCTGAGCCGATGTCAGATGCTTAACCGACTGAGCCACCCAGGCGCCCCTCGAATATTCACATTTTTAAAAGCGTCCCAGACAAAACAACCCGCTGTCAAGGCATGAAAATGTGAGACCAGGAGGCCTAACATGTGTCCATTTCCCGACCTCAGGGCGTGGGGCAAGTCTCAACTTCAGAGCCTCAGTTTCCTCATCTGTAAAATGGGAGCCCACTTTCCAAGGGTTGCTAGGGCGTCTCACGAGCAGTAACACGTGTATGAACAAATACGGACACACGGGCTGCACAGCTCTAGGCAGGGGGTAGCTGTTACTACTGTTCAGACTGCCGGCCCGTTGGTTCAGGGTTTCAGGCTTCTCCAGATGTAAACGTTCTGTTTCCGTAAACCTCTGCGTAGCTCGTGCCTCGTGACCCCTGCCGCTGACTGCCAGCCACCGTGCGGGCTCCGGATGGCATGACCCAAGGTGGCCTTGCTCACTGCTCCCGCAAAGGTTCACAGAGCCCCTTGCCTCGTGCGAGGCCCGAGAGCAGCCATGCGGCCGTCGCGTGCCCTCCCCAACCTCGCAGACAGTGCCCAGGACGCGGGTGGGTCAGTCCTGCTCTGCCTGGCTGAACGGGCTTGACCACGCCTGAATCTCAGGGGGCTCATCTGTAAAATGGGGAAAATGACATGCAGCCTGAGAGCGTTGAAAATAAATATGAATGTTAAGCATTTCTGTCACTTGTAAAGGAACATCGGTGGTAGTTCCTCTCGTGGTTTATTACTGCAGGTAGGTGCAGCCAAAGGCCATGGAGGGGACGGCCCTGGAACATTCCCTGGAGGGCCCGGCCCCGCCTCTGCGAGTCTCACTGCCGCGCTGTCCCGGGGAGGGACGCGCCCATGGAAAGGCCACCTCTCCTGAGCTCCCACGGCTGCTGATGCGCTAAGAGGGCCTCCCGCTCCGGGAAGCAGACAGGATTCAGTTTAGGAATATCTTCCCGAAAGCACCTCACAATGGACCTGAGTGGGGACTGACAGAAGCTTTGCGTTGTGAGGGGTCTTGCGAAGACCATCTCGTTCCAGCCCCCACTTCCAGGTGGGCCAACGAGGCCCCGAGAAGCAAAGGACCCAAGGGGGCGCAGCGAGCGGGTGGCAGGGTCGGGACAGACGCCAGGACTCCTGCTTTTAATTTTCTCCCACCCTCCCGCAATCAGCAGGGAGACTCGTTCCCAGTGTTCACTTGAGGGGGAAAAAAAACTGATAAGAATCTGAAGAATGTGAGTGCCGAGAGGGGACGAGGGTGGAATTTGGCATTTGATACCCCGAAGATCACACACGATTACAGCCCCGCGAGTCTCTTGTGAGAACACCTTCTAGACCTGCGTCCGCTTCCAGAAGAGCAGGGCGCCGCGTCCAAATGCCGGGCCCAGCTGGGCGCCCCCCACCCCCGCAGCCCACAGCTGGCTTTGAGTCTCCCAGGAACCCCTCGGTCCCCCTCCAAAGGGCTTGAAGGCACTCAGATTCCGGCGGGGAATGAACACGGCATTCCGAATTAAATCCTGCCTCTTCTTTGGAAGTTTGCCTCTTCTTTGGGCTTCTTTGCAAGCCTCTCTTTTTTTCCTGCCTCTTGGATGGCTGGCAGCTCAGTAAACCGCCCCCAGCGGGTATCGGGGAAGCACGGGTTAGGCACCCCCAGACCCTGCACTTTCCATCTGAGAGGAGCCAGTGGGTTGCAGAGGTCTTCCCTGCAAGAGCTTCCGGGGCTCAGGGTTCACTGTGTGGCCATGGACTGGCCCTGTCCATCTCTGGGCCAGCATTGGAGCTGGGGCTGGCGGGGGACACAGAGCGAAGCCGGGGGCGCTTAGAGGCCACCACATTCACCTTGGCAGAAGGGCCAGAGTGACGCTGCCTCACGCTCAGGAGTCAGACAGTTGGGAAACCCGAGTGGCCGAGGAAGTGACTTCTTGGTGTCCCCCAGCCAGCCAGGGCCAGGTCTCCACTCCTCAGGGGGCCGGAGGTGCCAATACATACGCTTTCCAGGCAGGGGGCTCTGCAAACACCTGCAAAACGGTCCCCATGCCAGGGGCCTAGTGAGATGTTACAGCAAAACAAAGCCACCTGTGTGGGGCCTGGCGTGGACAGGTGTGGGTTGCAGTCTTCCAGCCCCATCTGCCCGCTGGCCCCGAGGGGGGATAGACCCTGAGCTCCTGCCTCCCCGGGCCCCGGGCCCGAGTGTTGCAGGGGGTGCCCATCAGTAACCATGTGTTGACCAGACATGAAAGGGGCCGTGATGGTGTGGACTGAAGATCCACTCCTGCTGCTCTGAGTCCCGTCTGGCCCTCCGGCGGCCCCTCTCTGGGCCACTGCCTCCCCTTCCCCAGGCTGAGCTGAGCCTCGGCCCTCAGCCCACAGCCGTGTCTTTTAGGAAAGCCCTCTCCTCCCCATCCGACATCTTCTCTCTCAAACCTTCCCTCTCCCCTTTGGACTAGCTGGACCCCCTCCTCTTGGCGCCCCCCTAACCCTGCCCCCCTACTCCTACCACTGTGCCCCCCAGGGGGAACACCACCATCCCTTTCTGTCTCTGGTCCCTGAGAGCAAAAATCCATTCAACTTATATCTCTGTGGCAGCCCCTGGCATCAGGTGAGTGATAAGTAAAATGATTGTGAATAAATGAGTTCAGTGGGAGAATTGAACGCACATAAACTGTATATTGAAAGAAACAAGTTCAGGGTCCTTATGCTCAAATCCTTTTTTTTTAATGTTTATTTATTTTGAGAGACACAGACAGAGTGTGAGCAGGGGAGGGGCAGAGAGACAGGGAGACACAGAATCCAAAGCAGGCTCCAGGCTCTGAGCTAGCTGTCAGCACAGAGCCCGACGCAGGGCTCGAACCCATGAATCACAGGATCGTGACGTGGGTTGAAGTCAAACATTCAATTGACTGAGCTACTCCGGGCACCCCTCAAATTTTAACCTACCTTACTTACCACCGGATCATTTCCGGTGGGAAAGCATCTTTGAAATTAGAATGAAAGCCCATTAGAAACAGGATTCCTTAACACAAACATTTGCTTCGCCCACATTTAGAGACTGTAGCTATACACGAGGGGAGAGAAGCTGCAGATGGCAACAGGCAGATGTGCTTGAGAAAGAATCTCAGCTCTGGCCAGACGCACCGGGAGGGGCCCACCCTTTTCCCGGCCGTTCCGTGACGGTGCCGTCCCCAGGAGGACACCCTGAGCAGCCAGGGTGCGGCGATCAGGGATCGGACGTGTTCCAGGGGCCCTCCTCTCCCTGCTCTGTCCACTCTCCTCCCCTGTAACAGCGGTATAAACCGAGCCGGGCGGGGAGGACCCTGGGTCAGTTCTCGGGGACTGACAGCTAGCTTAATTCACACTCAGTTACACGGCCTCCCAGGATCGTGATTAGACACTGGTTGGATGACGTGTCTGGATGTCCACTGTATTCTATTAGCGTCACACACATACTCTCATCTCTAATCTAGAAGATTCCGATCCTGATGAGACCATAGAGCCCTTCCCACACCCCCCAGGTGAGCAGCCCTCGCCCACCTTCCCCGGGAGCTGAATCGGCCCAGCCTCCCTCATCCCCTCCAGCCAGGCCATCGATTTAACCAGTGTGCCACCCACCCCTGGTCTAAGGACAAAGGCGTCTGCCCAGCAGCGCCCACGCCCCTTGCCTCAGAGGACTCTACAGAGCGACAAACGATAAGGAGAGAAGTGGAAATCTATTTCCAAGGCACCGACAGGGAAGCAGGGATGGGAGAGTCGGGAAGCCCAGAAGCCCCGGGGCCGGGGCTGGCGCACCAGAAAAGGCTGCCGCTTCTGCTAAGGTCGCTGTGCTGTGGGTCAGGAAGTGAGAGCCCAGACCGCTCAGGCCTCTGTGACCCGCTGGCCACAGGGCCGTGGACAGTCAAGCACTAGTCCTGCATGTGGATCTGGCTGCCCTGCACCAGTCCTAAGGCAGCTCTGGAATCTGTATTTCTGCCCTCTCAGGGTCAAATCACCGGCCTGTGAGTCAGGAAGCGGGGGTCCCATGCTGGCTCAGGCTGCAACTCCCTGGGTGACCTTGGGGGGGCCCCCCAATCTCTGCACCTCAACCTCTTCATTTGAAAATGGCAAGGTTTGGGGCGCCTGGGTGGCTCAATCAGTTAAGCGTCCGACTTCGGCTCAGGTCATGATCTCACGGTTCGTGGGTTCAAGTCCCACGTCGGGCTCTGTGCTGACAGCTCAGAGCCTGGAGCCTGCTTTGGATTCTGTATCTCCCTGTCTCTCTGCCCCTCCCCTGCTCACATTCTCTCTGTCTCTCTCAAAATAAATAAATAAATTTTTAAAAAATTGTTAAAGAAATCAGAACAGTGGTCACGCGTGGGGTGCTGCCTGGGCAGGGGCACACAGGAGCCTCGAGATGCTGGGGAACGCTCTCTCTCTGGATCGGACACGTGATCGGGTCATCCAAGTGCGCACACATGTTGAAACGCATCCAGCTGGATGCTTGAAGGTCGTGTTTTGCTCTACAGTCCTCCCAACTGCACTTTGTTGTATTTAAATTATGCTCTGAGAAAACAAAGTTAACAAAACAAAACCGAATAGGGCAGTTCTAAGCCGTCTGGTCAACTGACATTTGTTCAGCACCGGACCCGGACGTGGTCCCTGGCCGACAGAGCTGAAGGGGAAGCCCACGGCCTCCCGGAAGAGGACAGAGACCACACAAAGAACCACAGAACTAGGAGGCAGGCGAGCGCCTGGGTGGCTCAGTCAGTTAAACACCAGCTTGGGGCGGGTCATGATCTCGTGGTTTGTGGGTTCAAGCCCCACATTGGGCTCTCTGCTGTCAGTGCAGAGTCTGCTTTGGATCCTCTCTCTGACCCTCCTCCTGCTTGCTCACACACTTGCTGTCTCTCTCTCTCTCTCTCTCTCTCTTTCTCTCTCTCTTCTTTCTCTCAAAAATAAATAAATTAAAAAAAAAAAGAAGCACAGAAATAGGAGACAAATGACCAGAGCAGGCAAGGACCTGGGTGTGACATGCCCCTGAGGATGAGGCGCCTGGCTCTCCTGGGGACGGTCAGTTCCACCCACCGCACAGAGCTCGGACCCCCGGTGCCTCACCCCAGCCCCCGTCATCCCCTCCCTTTCATGGGCTCCCATCCGTCTGCACGCAGGCTCCCCTGCCCCCCGGCCTTGCAGCCTGTCTGGCCAGCAGCACCCCAGCCTGGGGCTGCTGGAGGGACTCCCCCCAACCACACAGCCTGGGATGACACCCATTCCCAGCACCTCCTGCTCGGATCCGCTGGAGCCCTGGCCCACACGTGGGGGAGCACACCCACTTCCTCCCCGGCCCCCCAAGCTTCCCACTCGCCGGCTCAGCAAAGCAGGGCCCTCTCCACCTCTCAGCTTACCTGGGGTCCAGAGGCCCCCCTCTCAGCCCCTACATTTCCCATGCTTCTGTGTCTGTTCTGCTGCTGGATCCTTCTTCCAAGATCCACGTGCTGCGGGCTCTCCTGTCAAATCCTGGTCCCCAAGCCCCGGGATTACAGACCTTCTCTCTCTTCTTTGGGGCCACAGTACTCAAAAGAGGAGGCCACACTCCCAGGCTCCACATCCTCTCCACACTCGCCCCTCAGCCTGCTGGCCTCCTGTCCCCTCCACGCCGCCAGCTACACCTCCACTGTCCTGTGAAAGGCCTCCTCTCTGTCCTCCTCGTCCCCGGCTCTTGGTGACAGAACACATCCCAACCCCCAGCTCTTCTACTCTCAGCTCCAGCCTCTGATGTAGGGGTCCCCAGGTCCCTTGAGGCTCGGTGCCCACCTTGAGGGACCTCATCCACTCTAGGCCTGCATGCAGAAGGCCCCGGGCATCCATCTTCACCACAACGTCCCAGCTCCGCTCGGTCCCCACGCTCAAATGCAACCTCGGCATCGCATTCACCAAAATGTCCTCCTTCCTGAGGCTCTTCTCTGGGCGGCGCCTCTCGACGCCCTGGCCTGGCTTCCTGCCGTCCCTCCACCTCCCACCCGGCCACCGCCTCCCCTCTCGCTTCAGTGCGCCGACAGTCCAGGCCTCGCGGGCCCCGCCCAGGACGCGCGAAATCCTACTTCCTCCAGACCCCGTTGCTGGTGGAGGGCAGGGACAGAAAAGACCAGATCATGCTCAACTCTGCGTACCCCCAGCATCCAGCATCAGTGTGACTCCAGTCAGGGCTGAGGGACGAACGTTCGTCTGGACTGTCTTCTAGAATGTTCTGTGGTGTCTGCAGAGACCTATAAGCTCTAGAAGGGCTAGCAAAGCAGCTCTGTGGGGCTGGAGTGGCCCTGGGGGTGGGGGTGGGAAAGCAGTTCAGCCTTGGCGTGTGGCCAAGGGAGCCATGAGAGCAGTTTCTAAAGCAAGGACACGATGTGAACAAAGCTAAGTTCCAGAAGGTTTTCTCCAGCAGCCCCGATGTGCACGGCCCGAAGGCTGCAGCCGCCTGAGAAGCCGGAGCGGCCCCGGTAGGTGGGTCGGTCGGTAGAATTCGATTCCTCTCCCTGCTTTGTCCTCCACTGTGATCGACGGCAGATGTCCCTCTGGCCAGAGAGCCCACCGTCCCCCTCACCTTCCCGCTCCCGTCTGGCTGCTTCCCCCAGGGCCTCGAGGCACCGCCGTCTGGCCACAAGAAAGGCACAAAATCACCAGACGGGCATCGCAACTCTCTCTTGGCATCAAGTTCAGGGTTTGTTTCTGCAGAACCATTTCCCTCCAGCCCCGCTGATTAAAGGGCTTTCTTCCCAGGAACACCCCCCGCCCTCCCAGGACAAGAGGGTCCCGACGGGCCACCAGCAGTGAATGGGGGTGGGGGGCTCTGCACCTCCTGCTCCCAGGAACCCCGGCACCACAGCGGGGCCTGGCTAATGCCCTGCTGTCCGTTGGTGGCTTTCACCATGGGATCAAAACAAAATCAAATCCATCGCCACACTGCAGAACGCCCTGGACCGGGCCACCCAACGGTCACACCGGAGAAAGCTGCCAGCTATGACTGGCAGTTTTGCAGCCAGGAAGGCTTCTTTTAATCAGTCCTGCGGTGGGATCGCCGAGCGTTTGGTTAGAATTCCTGGTGATGAGGTTTTCTTCCTTCCAGAAGAGACCTCACAGCGGGACATTGGGAAACATGACAGTGAGGCCAGGAAACCTGCTTTTTGTTTTCTCTCTCTCTCTCTAAACCACTTTACTGAGATACAGTTGACAAACAAAAGACTGTACGTAATCAATGGATACAACTTGATGAATTCAGATATAAACAGACGCTCCGCAAATCAGTCCCGTAATCCGCACCATAAGCACACCCAGCAAGCTTCCTCTCGCTCTCTTTATTTATTAGCATTGTTGTTTTGTGATAAGAATCCTCAAAGGTGAGGCGCCCGGGTGGCTCAGTCAGTTAAGCGTCTGACTTCAGCTCAAGTCATGATCTCATGGTCCGTGGGTTTGAGCCCCCTGTCGGGCTCTGTGCTGACGGCTCAAAGCTTGGACCCTGCTTCAGATTCTGGGTCTCCTTCTCTCTCTGCCCCTTCCATGCTCATGCTCTGTCTCTCTCTGTCCATCAACAATAAATAAATGTTAAAAACTTTTCAGGGCACCTGGGTGGCTCAGTCGGTTGAGCGTCCAGCTTCGGCTCAGGACACTATCTTGCGGTTCATGGGTCCGGGCCCCGCGTCGGGCTCTGTGCTGACAGCTAGCTCAGAGCCTGAGGCCTGTCTTTGGATTCTGTTTGTCTTACTCTCTCTGACCCTCCTCTGCTCATGCCGTCTCTCTCTCAAAGATAAATAAAACATTAAAAAAATTAAAAAATAAAATAAAATAAATGTTAAAATTTTTTTAACTTATTAAAAAAAAAAGAAGAACCCTCAACATCAGATCCACCCTCTCAGCGAATGTTAAGTGTACCGTACGCTGTTAACCACAGGCACCGTGCTGCACAGATCTCTCAGGTGTCTCCTGCCCCCCAATTTCCGGCATCCCCCAGCCCCTGGCAAGCGCCTTTTCACTCTCTGCTTCTACAAATGTGACTATTTCGCTTTACTTTTTTAAGTTTGACTGTTTTGGATCACTCACGAAAACAGCATCGTATACGATTTGTCCTTCTGCGTCTAGCTTCTCTCCCTTAGCACACCGTCCTCCGGGTTCGTCCACATTGTCGTGAATGGCGGGACTTCCTTCCTTGTTAAGGCTGAATAATATTCCACTCGGTGTAAATACCACATCTTCTTCATCCCTTCATCTGTCGATGGATGGAAACCTTTATGGGGACAGAAAGTTCCAGCAACAGCCCAGAAGACCACAAAGGCTCCTGCTTTCTGATCCTCTGAAATTCTGAATCAGGACGTGGGTGTCGTGACCATTTTATGGATGCTAAGACTGAGATTCAGAACAAGAATTTGGTGTATCACCTTGCTGTCGCCGCTGTCACAAAGTGTCCAACTCACTAGCATGGACATAGTTACCATCTTACATTTCTGGAGGTCGGAAGTCCGAAATCAGTCTCACGGGCTGGAGTCAAGGTGACGTTGGGCCAGTCCCCTCCGGAGGCTCTGCATTCCTGGGTCGCTTCTGCATGTCACTCTGACCCCGTGCTTCTGTTGCCACCTCTCTTATTCCCTCGGACCCTCCTGCTTCCCTCTTAACAGGACCCTTGGGATTGGGTCGCACGCACCAGGATAGCCTGCAACCCTCTCCCATCCCAACAGCTGTACTTAGTCGCATCTGCAAAGTCTTAGTTGATACAGAGGGTGCAGGGGCCAAAGGAACAGCGCAGAAGTCCTACACACGGGACGCAGGGGTGGGTGCACGCAGCTCAGGAATGCCAGGCCCACCGCCCTCCGGGCGCCTCTCCCCCTACGGCTTCCACCGACCTGGGGAACCCCTCCTGCCTCCGGAGTCCAGTTCTGCCAGGAAGCTCACAACAACTCTCCCTCTTCTGCCCTGAAGGACCTCCTTCCCAGCCACTTCCGCCCCCCTGCTCTCAGGCTCCCCCTGCCTCCGTGCTCCCGAACCACTCTGCTGTGCTCCTCAAACGCACCCCCAGCACCCGCGACGGTGCAGACACGTGTGAATGTGGCCCTCTCTGCACCAGGCCCCTCACGCCACCTATCCGTGCTTCCTTCATTGCTCATCCTCCACACACTCCAGCACCGATCAGTCAGGCAGCTCCGCGGTGAAGGGCACGGACGAGGACAGCCTGGGTTCAAATCCTGGCTCTGCCCTTTCCATGAATTTATGTGCCCAACGCACTTAGAATACCACCCCACACGTGACAAGCCCCAATTTAGTGTTTGCCAATGCATCTAGGATGTCCTGGGGTCGGTGATGCACAGGACAGACCTGGTCTCCGTGCTCGGGAAGCTTACCATCTAGCAGAGAGTAAACAAGTAATGAGTCAATTGATTACGGAGTTCAGTGGTGTTCAGCAGTAACACACGCCCCTGCCAGTCTGGGTCCACACCAGCTGCTGCAAAGCCCGACACCCCTTATGTTCACTTGTTTCTGAGCTGGCAACACTCAGTATGGGCTCGCACGAGACCCTGGGTATCAGCTGCATTTCTAGGCGCTGTCAACTTGATGCTTTTTTTTAAAATGTGTATTATTTGTTACTGAGAAAGACAGACAGAAAGCAAGCAGGAGGGGACTAGAGAGAGAGAGACACAGAATCCGAAACAGGCTCCAGGCTCCTAGCTGTCCGCACAGAGCCTGACGCGGGGCTTGAACACACGAACCGCGAGATCATGACCTGAGCTGAAATCAGATGCTTAGCCAACTGAGCCATCCGGGCGCCCCTCAGCTTGATGCTTTAACATCTGCCCTCCAGGCATATGCCAGACACTTCTTGTTCTGGATAACCCAGGGGATGCCTGAGCCCCCCTGCCTTGGCCCCCACTCCCTCAGAGCCACCCCCCAGAAGTCCTGCCCCGAGGCATGGCTCTCCAGTACAAACCCGCCCATCCAGAGGCCACACCCAACCACCTCCTTTTAGGGACCCTCACATTTAGGGCCACGTCGCACCTGCCCTATTCACCCCGGGGCCAGGTACCACACAACCAGGGACAGCCCCTGGGCCCCACAGCCCACTGCAATTGTCCAACCTAGTCAGCCTAGGCCCGCCACCCGTCCCCCACCTGTCCCTTCCAGCAGAAGCCACCGCACCCCACCCCACCCCTGGGACAACCTTGGTGTTGCCTCACGTGGCCCTGTGTGGCTTGGCATGCCCTCTAGCCTCGGAAATAAACATCAATGCCTCACAGTTTTCTATTAAAACAGTATGTTTAAGGGCGCCTGCGTGGCTCTGTCGGTTAGGCGTCTGACTTCGGCTCGGGTCATGATCTTGAGGTTCATGAGCTCGAGCCCCGCATGAGGCTCTGTGCTGTCAGCTGTTTCAGAATACTCTGTCACTCCTTCAGTCTAAATACAGACCCCAAGCTTGACGATGCACATGGCACAGGCGTGAAGCCAGGAAGCCCGGGTCCCAGCCCTGCTGAGCCATTCCGCAGCGGTGTGGCTGGACAGGCTCTTCATTTCCCAGCTCCGCTGTTTTCCCACAGGTACCAGGGATGTGCGGGGGGTGGGGGCAAGTTGGAAATGAGACCTGTCTCCGCAATGACAAACACAGACAGGCCTGGGCAGCCTAACACCACAGAAGTTCACGTCCAACTGAACTCAGGTCCACACCGAAGCCTGCAGAATATGAAAGGCCTCCAACACTGGGTCCAAATGCAGAGATGGCTCCCTCCACCCCCCCGAGCGTCATGGGGACCTATGTGAATGTCCAGGAAGATGAGGACTGTCCGGGCCTTTCCTCCTGACGCCTCCTGAGTCCCGCTATCACTCAACATGACCTGCACTGATGTGCTCCCAAAGTACTCAGAGCCTAGAGTCGTGGGAGGGGGGGGGTCACACCCCTGCCCGGGACGTAGCCACAGCCCAGACAAAGCCAATCTCTCAGGAAGGTAAATAACAACCAGAATCCCCACCAGGCCCCGGTACAGGCAGCACAAATGGGTGACTCCCAACTCCCCTACACACACATTCCCACACTCGCCTGTGTGTGAGTAAGCTTCTCAGACCAAAGAGACTCCCATCTCGTGCTCGAACCCCCAGAGAGGCAAACAAGCCTGTGTTTTTCTCTGCCATCTGCTCCGCGGCTCTGTGTGCCAGGCCCCTCCCCGGCCCCCTCTCCTTCCGCCGCCCCGTCCCCCATGGGGCCTCTGTGACCGGAGCCAGGCACCGCCACTGACCTCTGCACAGAAGGCTTTCGTTAGCAGGTCAGACCAGAGAGGCAGGGCGGGGGCAAAGGGCACAGGCCACAGAGGAGACCTGGGGGGGTGGGGGGATACTCTCAGGAAGGAGCCCTGAAGCCACGCGGGGAAAGAGAGGGGCTGGGGGTCTGTGGGAGGCCCTGCCCACGAAGCCTGGCCTGCAGCGCAGCCCCTGCAGGGGACCCCCGCTCCCCAGCTTCAGAGAAGGGGTTCCCAATCCCTGAGACCTCACCAGACATTTACATTGAGGCTGCCTCAAGGAATTTTCTGGAACACTCCCCCTTCTCCGCCCACTCCCACTTCAAAGGGAAAAGCAAGACCCCTCAAGCTGGTGGCCTCTGTGGCTTCTTTAAAGTGGCTTCTGGAAACCTGGTGTGGCAGGGACAAAGCGAAGCGAAGCAAGGGCCTCACTCTGGGACCCCCGAGAAGTGACCGGCCTGCTCCGGAGAGGGGTGAGGCGGGCGCCCGGCCCCCTGAGTGAGTCAGGCCCTCACTCACGCACTCCCTGAGTTGCCCCTTAGCTTTTGTATAGGATACAGATAATGTGAGGAGGGGCTGCTGTTTTCCATTTTAGCCTCGCAGACCTCCTTGGCTCTTTAAGCTATGTACACGTGGAACTCCCATAAAAATTCAAAAAGGAAATTAAAAATTAAAATATATGGGGCGCCTGGGGGCCTTCGTCGGTTAAGCATCTGACTTCGGCTCAGGTCACGATCTCACTGTTCGTGGGTTCGAGCCTAGCTTCAGGCTCTGTGCTGACAGCTCGGAGCCTGGAGCCTGCTTCGGATTCTGTGTCTTCCTCTCTCTCTCTCTGCCCCTCCCCTGCTCGTGTTCTGTCTCTGTCTCGAAAATAAATGAACATTAAAATAAATTATGGCTCAGCCCCCACAGACCAAGACAGCAGATGGTGGCGAACAGTGATCATGAAGATATTCCCAGGGAGCTGTTACTATTTGCCACTTTGCCATCGGCCAAGCGGTCCTCACTTCTCTGCAGGCTAGAAACAGAACACAAGGCTCCTGACTGTAGCTGCAAGGCTCTGATGGGCATTGCACCTGCTGGCGCACGTTGCCCCGCCTCTTCCAGGCCTCCAGGGGCTCCTGGTAGCCCCCAAAATAAACCCCAGCTCCCTTGCCTGGCAGGTCGGGCCTCCATTAGGAGGCCCACACTCACCTCCATCTTTGCTTCCTGCCTCTTATTCCCAGAACCCACGCCGGGCCCCCTCCTTCCCCTCCATAGGCCTTGCTCACTCCCTGTTCTCTTTTTTTTTTTAATGTTCAATTATTTTTGAAAAAGAGAGACAGAGAGTGAGCGGTGGAGGGGCAGAGAGACAGGGAGACAGAATCTGAAGCAGGCTCCAGGCTCTGAGCTGTCAGCACAGAACGGGACACGGGGCTCGAACCCACGAACATGAGATCATGACCTGAGCCCAAGTCAGATGGTTAACTGACTGAGCCACCCAGGGGCCCCCACTCACTCCCTGTTCTCAACCTTCCCCCTCTTGGCCTCTTCTTTCTCAAGGACCACCTCAAATATCACCTGTCTGGGGAGCCCCTCCTGCCCCCAGCTCTCCTGGGCAGCACATTGCTCGTACCTCTGTTTCCCTATATCGTAACTTTGTCCGGACCTCGGTGAATCCAGACATCCTACGGTAATTGTTCATTTGTTCTCCTCTGCTGGTCTCTGAAGGCTGTGATCCCTTCTGGATCGGTTTCTGCACATGCAGCGGCTGGCCCTAGTAAACCGGGGGCATCCGGAATACTTACAGAATGAATGAAGACCGCTTGCTTCATTGAGGTTTCTGGGCAAATGTGTTAAAAGGTGGGACACAAAACTAAATACAGTAAAATCTTGGTCTGCGAGCATAATCCGTTCCGGAAACATGCAGTAAATCCAAAGCACTCGCATGTCAAAGCGAATTTCAAGAACCATTGGCTCAGTTGTGATCATGTGATGTTCAAGGTCACACACTACTCGTATTGTAAGACATCGCTCGTTTATCCAGTGAAAATTTATTAGAAATGTTTGCTCATCCTGCAGAACATTCTCAGAACAGGTTACTCTCAGTCCAAGGTTTTGCTATATACACTGACCTTGCTCCTTAATATGCCTGCATGATCTCCGCTCTGCAAAACAGTAAGTAAACAAACAAACAAGCCCAGAGCAGACACCAAACAGAAACATGCCTCTCAAGGGCCACTGGGGGGCTCAGTCGGGTAAGCATCTGACTTTGGCTCAGGTCACGATCTCACGGTTCATGGGTCCGAGACCCGCATCGGGCTCTGTGCTGACAGCTCAGAGCCTGGGGCCTGCTTCAGATTCTGTATCTCCCTCTCTCTCTTTCTGAAAAATAAATATTTAAAAAATTAAAAAAAAAAAAAAGAAACATGACTCTCAAAAATGTAATGCAGGGCAGGGCGCTTGGGTGGTTCAGTCAGTTAAGTGTTTGACTCTTGATTTCAGCTCAGGTCATGATCTCATTGTCCATGGGTTTGAGCCCCGAGTTGGGCTCTGTGCTGACCATGCAGAGCCTGCTTGGGATTCTCTCTCTCCCTCTCTCTCTGCCCCTCCCTTACTTGTGCTTGCTCTCTCGCTCTCTCTCTCTTTCTCTCAAAATAAATAAGAGTTTTACTCTTAAAAAACTTTTTTAATGTTTATTTATTTTTGAGAAACAGAGAGACAGAGTGTGAGAAGGGGAGGGGCATAGAGAGAGAGTCACAGAATCTGAAGCAGGCTTCAGGCTCCAAGCTGTCCGCACAGAGCCGAATGTGGGACTAGAACCCACCAACCATGAGATCATGACCCGAGCTTAAGTTGGATGCCTAACCAACTGAGCCACCCAGCCGCCTGAGTTTTACTCATTTAGTCTTACATTTGGATCTTTTGATACACTTGCAGTTAAAATGTTTTAATGTTTATTTATTGTTCAGAGAGAGAGAGAGAGAGAGAGAGAGACAGTGGGAGTGGGTGAGGGGCACAGAGGGAGAAACAGAATCTGAAGCAACCTCCAGGCTCCAAGCTGTCAGCACAGAGCTGAGGTCAGATGCTTAAGCGACTGAGCTACCCAAGCACCCACTTGCTGTTAATCTTTGTATGTGGCATAAGGTAATGGTTAAACTTCATGTGGATATCCAGTTTTCCCAACACCATTTGTCGAAAAGGTTATCTTTTCCTGAAGTATATATTTTTTAAGAGTTTATTTATTTTGAGAAAGAAAGTGCACAAGTAAGGGAGGGGCAGAGAGAGAATCCCAAGCAGGCTCTGCATGGTCAGCACAGAGCCCAACTCGGGGCTCACACCCATGACCCATGAGATCATGACCTGAGCTGAAATCCAGAGTCAAACACTTAACTGACTGAACCACCCAAGCGCCCTGCCCTGCATTACATTTCTGAGAGGCGTGTTTCTTTTTTTTTTAATATTTATTTATTTTTCAGAGAGAGAGAGAGAGAAAACGCCCGCAGGGGAGGCAGAAGTTTCACGACACCGGGTTTGGCAATAATTTCTTGGAGATGACACCAAAACCCCAGGCAACAAAAGCAAGTCGAGATGCGCTGGACCGCATCAAAATGTAAAACCTCACAGGGACCAACTTGACAATAAACTGTAACAAATCATAATAAAAAAGTAAAATAAAATTTTTAAAAATTAAAATAAATCTTAAAAAAATAAAATAGAACCTTGGTGCACCAAAGCACACAATCAAGAGTGAGAAGCAACCCATCAGTGGGAAACAATGTTTGCAAACCACACAGCTGATGAGCGGCTCATACCCAGCATACATAAAGAACACTTATAACTCAACAGTCACAGCAACAGAAAGACCTGATTTAAAAAAACTTTTATAATCTTTTTTAACATTTACTTATTTTTGAGAGACACAGAGCGCAAGCAAAGGAGGGGCAGAGAGAGAGAGGGAGACACAGAATCCGAAGCAGGCTCCAGGCTCCGAGCTGCCGCACGGAGCCCAACATGCTCAAACTCATGGACCACGAGATCATGACCGGAGCTGAAGTTGGATGCTTAACCAACGGAGCCACCCAGGCACCCCAAAACAACCTGATTTTTTAAAATGGCAGAAACCCCAGAAGGTATTTCTCCAGAGATGAACACAAATGACCAAGAAACGCATGAAAAGATGCTCAGCATGACTGGAGAAAAGTAAATCCAAACCACAATGAGATGAAGACGCTACCTTCCACCATCAGGATGGCTTCCATTAAAAAAAAAAAAAACTCAGAAAATAACAAGTGTTGGCAAGAATGTGGAGCAATCGGACCCTTTTTACACTGTTGGTAGAAACGTAAAATAGAGCAGCTGCTGTGGAACACAGTATGGTGGTTCCTCAGAAAATTAAAATGAAATTGCCCTATGACCCCATAATTCCATTTCTGGGCATCTACCCCCAAAGAACGGCAGGTAGGGACTCTCTCCACAGCCATGTTCTCAGCAGCGTTGTTTACAATAGCCAGAAGGCCAAAGAAATCTAAGTACTTGTCAACAGAAGGAAGGATAAACAAAATGTGGCCTATACATAGGAGAGGGTATTATTCAGCCTCAACCATGGAGGAGGCGCTGACATCTGCTCCAACACAGACAAACCTTGAGGACGTCAGGCTAAATGAAATAAGTCAGTTACCAAAGAGCAGATACTGTAGGATTCCACTTAGATGAGGTATTCGAGCAGGCGGAAAGTACAGTGGGGGTTGCCCTGGGCTGGGGGAGGGTGGGCACGGGGGCTTAGAGTCTAAGAGTTTGTGTTTTGCAGATGGATGGTGGTGCTGCTGCCCAACTGTGTGAATGTATTTAACGCCACTCAACTGTACCCTTACAAGTGGTTAAGATGGTGGGTGCCTGGGTGGCTCAGTCGGTTAAGCACCCGACTTCAGCTCAGGTCATGATCTCACGGTTCATGAGTTCAAGCCCTGCATCAGACTCTATGCAGACTGCACAGAGCCTGTTCGGGATTCTCTCTCTCTACCCCTCCCCTGTTGGCTCTCTCTCTCTCTCTCTCTCAAAATAAATAAACATTAAAAAAAAAAGATCTGAGCTGAGATCAAGAGTCAGACAATTAGGGTGCCTGGCTGGCTCAATCGGTTAAGCGTCCGACTTCAGCTCAGGTCATGATCTCATGGTTTGTGGGTTCGACCCCGCATCGGACTCTGTGCTGACAGCTCGGAGCCTGGAGCCTGCTTCAGATTCTGTGTCTCTCTCTCTCTCTGCCCCTCCCCCACCTCGTACCATCTCTCTCTCTCTCTCTCTCTCTCTCTCTCTCTCTCTCTCTCTCAAAAATAAACATTTTTTAAAAACCCACATTATCTTGAAAAAAAAAAGTGGTTAAGATGGTCAACTTTATGTTATGTGTATTTCACCACAACAGAAAGAATAAAAATTGAGAACTTAAAAAACTGGAGTTACGAATGATTTCCTTCTTTCCAATTTTCCATATTTTCCAAATGAGCCTGCAAATAAATACGATCAGGAAAAAAGCAAACTTTTGTTTAAAGGAAAACGTGTCAGGCCCCTTTCCCCAAAACATCTTGCCGGCTACCAGAGTCCAAGCCCCCACCGGGCCGAGGGTTTTCCATCAGCTTTCTCTACCTGACACCAACATTTGGTTTCCATTCCCGGCTCTTCACATAATTCTTGGAGATCAGCTCCTGCTGGTTTCGGGTCCAGCGGAAAGAAAGCGGCTCTTGGGAGGGTCAGCTTGCATCTCGTGGGGGTGGGTTTGGCTGGGCCAGTGGTGAGCTGTCTTGCCCAGCCCCCCTTCCAGCCCCCAGAGCCCATCCATCCTGCAGACTACCCACCCCCTGTCAGCAGGGCAGGTGAATTTCCTGGTGCGCTGTAACCCAAGCCCCCCTCCGCTCCCCGTGGGCACGGCCAGGCTCTGTTATTAATCTCCGGGCAGATCCCATGTCCAAAGCTGAGACAGCTGTCCCCATGTGCAGCTGCCCCAGGCCAGCAGGCAGACAATCTCCAGCACTACTGCCCCCCTGCCAACGGCCAAGGCTGAAAAGTGGGTTCTTCCCGCCAAACCCCTTCCTTGTGCAACTGCCTGGACCCTCAGACCGCACCGGGGCCCGCCGGGCTCCCCGTTCACGCCTTGGTCCATCCCAGGTTAGAATGCAGCCCTCGGCGGCCGAGCTCCTGAGCGGCTTGGGCTTCTTCGTCTGAGAAGTAAACACAGCGGTGTCCCCGTGGTCCTGCTGCTGTGGGATCAATAAGGGACTGTTTTAGCTCACGTCCTATGCTCGGTCCTGAGTTACTCGCCATGGAAGACAAAGCCCTCTAGGATGGGGCTCTTGACCCTGAGCCCAGCTGCAGAACAAGGATGTGAAACAAGAGGAAAGCAAGCCAGGACAAGACAACGAGAGGAAAGTTGTTCACGGCAGACACACAACCTGGAACACAGCACCACCAGCTCCAGGGACCTCTCCGTGCTGGGTTCCCAGTGTGACACAGCCCTGATTCTAAAGGCTCATGTAATGTTTCCCGTGGAACTGGCTATGGATAAGTCCCATCTCACAGATGTGTAAACTGATGCAGGTGAACAGCAACTTGCCCATGGCCAGAGGGGGCAACCAAGTATATGACCTAATCGGCCTGACTCCAGAGTTCTGAGCATTAGAGCCCAGCCCCCACAGTCCAACTTGACTGAGTCTTTGTGAACTGACCTGCCTGCCTATGCCCCCCAGCCCCAAACCTACTTGGCTTTGCCACCTCCTTCTGTCAGCAGATCCCAGGGACACGGTGAGAATGAGGGCACGCAATCCCAGGGCACCCCCCCTCCCGCTAGGGTGTCTCAAGATCCCAGGCACTCACAACTTTGGCCCTGTGTATTCTCTGGGACGCAGCTGTGACTCGGTCCTCACTGTCCCAGTGATCCCCCCACAAACACATCAAACAGGCACAGAAGGATCAGAATGAGCCTACACAGCCAGCCCCAGGCCGTATGAGGCAAACTGGACATCTGACACCCAGACTAAAACACAGTTTGCATCTATAAGAGAGTCACGCTTGTCTGAAATGCTGCCTTCTCTCCCTGACAGATGCTTTGGGCCCCCTGAGGTTTGGGGGGAACACCATCTATCTACCTGGGACATTTGTGCGGAAGGACACACACACCGGGAAGCCCTAGGACTCCTACCTCAAAACCTCAGAGAACTACCTGAAAAACCATTAAAATATATATAGGTTTTTAATGCCTGAAGGAAACCGGATATAAAACCAACATGCCCCAAATCAACAGCTTTCCTATTTGCCAGACATAAACATTTATAAATGTCAAGGAACAAAAAGAACTCATTCACGATCGCAATGAAAGCTAGAAGACGCCAAAGAATAAATATAACAAGATCTAGATAAATGGAGCCGTATTCCTCGTTCCTGAAAAAAACACACAGTATCATAAACATCGAATTCTACGAATCCGTCAAGTCAACACAGCCTAGATCAAAATCCCGACAGCATGCTGTACAGAACTAGAAAAGACGGTTCTAAAAGTCACCCTAAAGGGGGAAAATGCACAAGAACAGCAGAGAATATTTTGATAAAGGGGAAGAGCGAAGGAAGAAGTGCTCGATCAGCTCACACGGCATCCAGGGAAGATATAGTAATTAAAATGGTGTGGTTTGGCCACCAGATCAAATTAAGCGTTCAGAAAAAGGGCTGCGTATACAGGGAAATTCAGTATATGATGAAGTGGTATTTCGAATGATTAAGAAAGGGTGGATTATTCAACAGAAGCATAAGGGGAGGTTTGGAGGAAAAACTAAAATTAAATTCCAAACTCACAGCCCACGGAAAACCTTGGGAGGGAAGGCCACGCCCTTATCATGACTCTTCATGCAAGGCTGAGTCTTAACAGGCTTTTGATGCTCTGAGCCACTTTCAGTATTAGCACTGTTTGAAATCCAGGATTAACCCAACTCTCTAAGGACCCAGATGTCTGGAGTGCCTTCCCTTCTTCATTTCTGTTGGTGTATGGGCTAACTAATGGCCCCCCAAAGATGTCCTCATCTAAGCCCTGTGAATGTTATCATACGTGGTTAAAGGGACTTGGCAGGTGTGCTTAAATTAAGGGTCGCGAGGTGGGGAGATGATTCTGGGTGATCCAGGTGGGTCCCACCTAGTCACAAGGGTCCTTATAAGAGGAGGTTCAGAGTCAGTGAGGCAGGAAATGAGGGAGTGGAGGGGGCCCTTCGAAGACAGAGGAAGGACCTCTCCATCAAGTAACGCAGGCAACCCCCAGAAGCTGGAGAACTCAAGGAAATGGATTCTCCCCCTTGGAGCCCCCTGAGAAGGACCAGTTCTTCAAATCCCTTTCAGCCCAGTAAGCCCCATTTCAGACTTTTGACTCGAGAACTATAAGGTAATAAATCCGTGTGTTGCTTCAAGCCACAATATTTTCGGTCATTTGTCACAGTAGCAATGGCAGCTAACACAGCTTGCAAAGCGGTTAGTTCTTTCGCGGGGCGCTCTCTGTAACCCAGGGGCCCTGCAGGAACCTAGAGACACGGCCCCAAACCAGACAGATGTGTCCCGTGTTCTCCGAAAAACTCAGTCTCAGTGTAGACAACAGTTAACTAATCATCAATCAATCAATTAATTAGATTCATGAATTAATCAATGGACTTCGAGTTATCACAAGCTCCTAGGGATGAGGGCTAGCTCCAAGGGCATCTAACAGAAAGGCCTGGCCTTGCTTCGTGGGAGAGCAAAAGGTTCCCTGAAAATGTGAGGTTTAAGTGGAGCTTTGAGCTTGGAGCCATTGTTAGTTAGGCCAAGAGGTGCTGAAAGCAGGAAGCAGTCTGGGATTAAAGGCAGCTGGTGGGGGGCACAGAAGACTCCGAGAGACGAGGGGTAGGTTAAGGAGTCTTTCCCGTGAGCTCAGTTGTATCTCTGGGAAGGTGCACAGACAAGTTCCGAGCTCTGAAATGGAGAGATTCAGGGCCTGAGCTTGCGGTCACCGTCGGCCATGGGACACAAGAGAGAAATCACCCGGAAAACCCCGTGGAGGCCTGGGATCCCATGGCTGCAGGAGCGGCGGGTGCCCCAGCAGCCCGTGTGGCCTAGTCAATCACGGAGGCAGGCGCAGAAAGAGGAAAAGTGCTGATTCCCCAAATAAGCCCTTCCAGGACGGCAGGAATGACAAAAATGTCAGATGCCAGAGGCAACGGGCCTGGGCGCAGACAGCCGGAGCCAAACCAGAAGGAGACTGTCACTTTCTGCGCACAGGCTTCCCGAGTGAGTCGGGGCACGCGGGCCCTGGTGCCTCCAGAGCCCCGCAGGGCGGGCAAGGTCAGCAGCCAGCCTGCACGGGGCAGGCTCCAGAGCCTGCTCCCCTCCCCGGGAGTGAGAAAGTCGAAGCCTTTCACCGTGGCTCCAAGCAGGGCAGACCAGCTGCTGGGCCCCCGAGTGGCAGGAACTGGGGGGGGCTTCTCGGCAAATGCCGCACAGTAGGGACAAGGAAGGGGGCAAGGACCAGATACTTGCAAACAGAAACATAAAATGTTTGGGCAGCAAGCTGCAGCCAGTGATGGGTGCAAGTAACACACACACACACACACACACACGCACGCACGCACGCACACAAAGCAAACTGCTGGCGAGCACCCAGTCTTGCTCAGGGAGGTCGACGTCGTCCGGTGGGGCCCTTGTCCGGGGTGGGGGTGGGGGGGAGGTAGGACCACACTGAGTAATAACTAGTCTGCGTCTTTAACAAACACGCTTCCTCGTTTGATCTCACCCAATCCTATTAGTTTCATGTTACTCTGGAAGCACTGAGTCAATGAAAGGGAGTGCAGGCTTGGCTGTGTGTCCCCCAGCCAATCATGACCTGCCCACAGAAGCCCTGTCCCCCACTCCAGGGGACACATGAGGTCTCACTGTCTAGGACAGGAAAATCATCAGACTCCCTGGGCCTTCTGACCTCCTCACGGCATCTCAGGGCTCCCAGGCCCTCCAATGTCCTCCCCCCTCATGCCCAGTGCGCTCACCCCCCCCCAAGTGGCTGGGGTTCAGCTGCGAGTGTGAACCGGCCCCCACCCCTCACTGAAGGCCTTGAAAACCAGAGCAGGGTCCTCAAGGATTTAGGAAATGACTCATGTATTTCCCCCGCTCCCCGGCGGCACCAGGGAGGGCCACTGCAGGCTGAGGTCTGAAATGCCCCTGGTGATATTGAAGACCAGCTCCCAAAGGGTGAAGGGCACTGCAATCCACTGTGGCATTAACCTTGACCCACTAGGCCAGCGCTTCCCAGAGCATGTCATCTGGAACACCATCCAAACAAAACGCTCCCCAGAAAAGGAGTCGGTGGCCTCAATGATGTCTGTGAAGCCGCACTTCCCGAGCTTTGCAAGGCGTGCTGGCACCCCGCTCCGTCTGGGAAAGCCTTTATCATCCCACGAGGTCTCGAAGAGGGTTTACAAGGTATTGTCCTAAGCGTGTTATTAACATTAGCTTGCGTAAGCCCCAGAACAAGGGATTGAAATGAAAAGGAAGATCGGCCCCCCATTACAGATGAGAAGAGAGGTCAGGTGACTCCGGGCCACCCAGGGCCCGGATTCACACCCTCCTTCTTTATTAGGGAAACTCTCCAGCTTGGTCGCAAGCACTTCCCAAACTGTTCCTTGTGACTCCCATTAACACCCAGCAGAACGAGCTCCGGAAATGTCACTGTGGGAAATGTCACTGTGGGCACCAAGGAGCGGGCAAAGGTCAGCTTTCCGCAGAACACTCTGGAAGGCACCCACGGGGTGAGGCTGATGGAGAGGCAGAGGAGGTGGGGTCCTGCTTTCCTACACCCCCACCACCCCGAATGTTACAGAATTAAGCTGGACTGGGTCCAGCTCCTTTCAAGGTGGTCTCGTACGGGCCCTTGAAGAAACATCCATCCACAGCCTGGTTTCTGGGAGGTAAGAAAAAGGAAGACGGGGCAGGAGGGGCGGGGACCCTGGACTCCTGTGGGAGAACAGGGTCCTTGTGTCTACTTCCTTAGGATCGGCTGCAGGATTCCCGAAAATCCTCTAACTTGGTTATTGTTCCTCTATTCCCTGCCCCAGGCGGAGCTGGGCAGGGTCCAGCTCAGACTTTCGCGGAGCGGCAATGAAGTGTCAGGCCGGTGGAAGCCAAGAGAAGCCTGGAGTAGTGTTCTGATTGCCATAGGAATTGTTTCTCTGGGAATGGATTTTAAAATAACAGACAAGTGGGGGTGGGGAGAGCGAGATGAATGGAGAGGGGATTCAGAAAACCCTGGGGCCTTGGGAAAAAGCTTCACCAGATACTTAACATCCAGGCCGTTCCGTGTGATTTTCAGCAAAAGTCCCCCTTTTGCACCCGTTTCTACTTCAAAGGAAAAAGTGGGACCCCCTCATGCAGGGGCTTGTTAAACGTGGCTTCCAGGGGTGCCTGGGTGGCTCAGATGGTTAAGTGTCCAACTTCGGCTCAGGTCACGATCTCACGGTTTGTGGGTTCGAGCCCCATGTCAGGCTCTGGGCCCACAGCTCAGAGCCTGGAGCCTGCTTTGGATTCTGTGTCTCCCTCTCTGCCCTTCCCCTGCTTGTGCTCTCTCTCTCCTCTCTCTCTCAAAAATAAATAAACATTTAAAAAATGTAAACATGGCTTCCAGAGCTGAGCTGTTCTGGGGACAAAGGGCAGACCTCCTTTCCGGACCCCTCAGCACGACAGACCTGCACGAGGGCAGAGGCCACGGCCTCAGTTTCCCAGAGGAGAGAGGTCAAGGCCTTTGTTCTCTCATTGACTCAAAAGGCAGCCACTGAAGCCAGATGCGTGCAAGCCCGGGGCTCCATGCCACGAAAACCCCGTGGCAGAAAAATATAAGTATTTGATTAAAACACAAGGTGCGTGAACAGCATGCTCTGCCTCCTTTTCAAAGCTGAGAAAAGACTGGTCTTTGCAACGTTCCGAGAAGCCAAGTGGCCGGCTCTCAGCCTCCACCCCACACTGGGCAGGCCCCGGGCCCGGTCGTCAGCCTGCCCCGCCCGCCCATCAGCCATCGGCCGTCCAGGCAGCCAGGAGCTGTCGACACAGTCTGTGAGCCGGCCCCCCTCCCGCCGGCAAAGCTAGCTCGAGATCCACCGTGACCATGTTTAGACATAAACCCCAGGCTCCTTAGGGTGGCAAGAAGGAGGCTTTGCACTCAGGCTCCAAAGGCCTGGCCTGCCCAGCGCCTGCCTGAAGCCCTCGGGCAGCCATCCTGAATTCACCTGTCCTCGCCCTCCCCATGCACAACCACCGCCCTGCCTCCCAGCCCTCACGAGGCTCGTCCATCCACCCCAAAGCCCTCCCCTGTCGTTGCCCAGAACACTCCCGTTCATCCTACAAGGCCCACTTCGGGGCGCCCAGGTGGCTCAGTCGGTTCCGCGTCTGACTCTTGGTTTCGGCTCAGGTCATGGTCTCATGGTTTGTGAGTTCAAGACCTGTGTCGGGCTCTGTGCTGCCAGTGCAGAGCCTGCTTGGGATTCTCTCTCTCCTTCTCTCTCTCTGCCCCTATCATGTCGTTCTCTCTCAAAATAAACAGATAAACTTGAAAAAAAAAAAAAGACCCACTTCGAAAGTGACTCCCTGGGAGGTCCTCAACTAGCCTTGATCCACCAGGCCAGCGTTTCCCAACGTACGGAGTCAAACGCTGCCCAGTCACCAGGCCAGAGTGTTTACTAACATGTTTTTCTAAACACTTTATATACTCATTGAAGCCCTGGAATAACCTTAAGAAGTAAATGCCACCATCATCCCCATTTTACAGAGGACAAAACTGAGGCACAAAGATGCCCAAACTCCCCTAGACAAGTAATCGCTCATACGCCCCTTGCCTGCCCTGCTTAGCACACATCCACGCAGCAGGAAATTCCACCCTCTCTCCGGGGCCTGCCTCCCACCACCCATCTGGGAGCTCATCCAGGGCAGGGGCCCAGCAGATCACCAATCTCCCCACAGCCTCCAGCATCAAGCACGCACACAGTGACTTCTTGCCGGCAAGGCACCAGGGTGGCTGTGATCCAGTCACAGGTTCAAGGCCTCCCAGATGTGATCCTTCACTCCCCAGAGGGCAGGCCCCCGGCAGAGCGCCCCTGCCCTCACAGTTCAGTCCCCAGCTCCAGCCCACCTACTGGGCTCTGTGAAGGTCAGGTGGGGAAGTGCCCGGCTAGAGGCAGGGGTGGGTGGTGGGCAGGGCCAGCTTGTGCACCCAGGTCCCGGGTGGGCCCGTCAGAGCCGTGCTAGGGAGAAAACAGGTAGGGGGAATGACTCCATCCACAGGAAAGGAAAGTGAGAAGTGAGTTCTCAGGGTGAAAACCGCACAGAATCACAGACCCAAGAGGCACAGAGAGTTGGCCACAGAGCGGGGAGGTCAGTCCGGGAAAGCTTCCTGAAGGAAGGGCTTTTGTGGCTGCCCCATAATAGAATGGAGTCAGGTCTGGGGGAGGTGTTTGGGGTCAAGAGGGGACACACCAAGGCTGAAAGAAGAAAGGAACCTCAGAGTCAGAGGCGGGAGGGCCAGGCACAGAAACGGGGGTGGGGAGGAAGCAAAGAGACTCCCACGTTCCCCCAGGGCATGGGTCTCCCAGGCAGGTCTTAACGCAGAGGGGCTGTGGAATCAATTTTCTGAGTCTTGGCAAGCACTTTTTTTTTATGGACTCAATAGAATACAATAAAAAAGAGAGTCTCACATATGGTAACGGTAAGCATTGTTTTTCGAAACTTGTTTCAGATGGATGGGTGCAAGAGCGCATGCGCGTGCTTAAGCGCTGGTGCTCGGTCAGCTTCGGAAGGATATTTCTTACTATGGGTCATGATGAAAGAATCTCAAAACACTCTCCTCCACGCAGGGCTTCCTAAACCTGGCCGCACTGGAAACCACCTGGGGAGGCCGCTGAAATCCAGATCCCCAGGCCCCCCGATTGCCTCGGATAGGTCTGGACGGCCTATGCTTTTCTTCTTGAGCACCCTGTCAGCACCCTGCTGTTTATGGGACGCTGTACCCAGACATGGGAGCAAGACCGGCTCCGTAATTGTGGAGCTCGGTGCAGGAGGAAAACGTGGGGCCCCGCACTGCAAACCACGGGGAACGCACGCCAGGAAAGGGATGGGATGACAAAGCTTTTTCTCTTTCTTCTGAGGCCTCTGTCACAGGTGGGTGACGTCCCCCTCGGTGCCTACGGTCTAATGGGAGGTGAACAGGTCTTGCAGGGAAGACCCTAGAAGGGAACATTTGGACACAGCTCAACTCCATCACTGTGATGGAGCCTTCCGGAATGGGGACATGTGGGGAAAGGCCATCTAATTTCAAGGGCTGAAGATGTACATGTAGAAAGTCACTCTCCATCTCGCCAGAAGTCACATTTACACAGACCAGTCTTTTTTTTTAATCTTTTTTTTTTACATTTATTAATTTTTGAGAGACAGAGCACGAACAGGGGTAGGGGCAGAGAGAGAAAGTGACACAGAATCTGAAGCAGGCTCCAGGTTCCAAGCTGTCAACACAGAGCTCAATGTGGGAGTCAAACCCATGAACCGTGAGATCATGACCTGAGCCGAAGTTGGACGCTCAACTGACTGAGCCACCCAGGTGTCCCTACACAGACCAGTCTTAAACCTCAATGGAAGCCCGGCCCTGGGCACTGTGCTTCCCAGGACCTGCATCTGGCCTCCCTCTGGCCACACCCTTACCCAGAGGGCAAGGAGGCTGTGGGGCCGAGAAGACATCGTCCCCAAAACCACAGCCAGATTCTTGGGGCCTGGGATCCCCTCCCTGACAGCTGGACACACTTGGGCATGAGGTACGGCCAAGGGGCAGTTGGTAGGGCAGGGTGAGAGGTCCTGGGCTAGACAAGTGCACACAATGTGCGCGTGAGGGCCCACCTGGGACAAGTGTCGGGCAGAACAAGAAGAGAAGTGAAGGGTGGATCTCCCTGAGCCACTGATTTCCAGCATAAAACTCAAGGCTCAGAGTTCTAAATATTTGCCTCACTGTGGCCCCAGGTCATTGGGAGGGTAGGTTTGTCAAGGTCGATAACACAATAGATTTTACTTAACAGTTTGTAAGCTTGACTTATGACTTTTAAATATTCAGACACACGGTGTGAAGGCTTCCACCTGCACCCCGCAGACGGGAGGGGTGGGCGGGCTGGCAGGTGGAGTGGGTCAGGGAAGTCTCCGCTCATCCCCACCAGGCTACTTTGTCCCAGCATCACTAATTGACTCTTCAAAATATACCCCAAAGGGGGCGCCTGGGTGGCTCAGTTGGTTGAGCGTCCAACTCCGGCTCAGGTCATGATCTCACAGTCCGTGGGTTTGAGCCCCATACTGGGCTCTGTGCTGACAGCTCAGAGCCTGGAGCGTGCTTCAGATTCTGTGTCTGCTCTCTTTTTGCCCCTCCCCTGCTCACGCTCTGTCTCTCTTTCTCTCAAAAATAAAAATAAACATTAAAAAAATGAACGCAGGAGAAATCCAAAGTTGTAAGATGGATGGTGGTGACGGTTATACAATTTTAGAATCAGATTTCATACCACTAAACCACACACTTCAGTATGGTTACGATGGTAAATTTTATGTTATGCGTATTTTACCACAGTTTCTTAAACTGGGTGAAAAATGAACACCGACGGTATCTCTGCCCGGAAAGTATCTGTGCTGTGGAGCAATCACCAGGGCCCACCATGAAGCAGAGAAACGCCAAGTGCAGAACAGAGGAACTGGGACACCATCCCTGCAGAAGAAGGGAGGGGGAGTGACACACGTGCGCGCCCACAAATGCTCACACGTGCAAAAAGGAGCAATGGAAAGATAAACCAAAAACCCAGTTCAATGGGGCGCCAGGGTCGGTTAAGCATCTGACTTTTGATTTTTGCTCAGGTCATGATCTTGCAGTTCGTGGGATCACGCCTCGAGCTGGGCTTTGAATTAACAGCATGAGGCCTGCTTGGGATTCTCTATCTCCATCTCTCTAGGCTCTTCCTCTCCTCACGCGCTTGCTCTTTCTCTCTCTCTCTCTCTCTCAAAATAAATAAATAAATAAATATTTTTTTTAAAAAAATTCAAGGGACACCCGGGTGGCTCAGTTGGTTAAGCATCCAACTTCGGCTCTGCTCATGATCTCACAGTTCAAGAGTTTGAGCCCCGCCTCAGATTCCGTGTCTCCCTCTCTCTCACGGGCCCTCCCCGACTCGGGCTCTGTCTTTCTCTCTCAAAAATAAACAAACATTAAAAAATTTTACAAAAAAACAATTCAAAATAGTAGACAAGGAGGAAATCGTACAAGTATTCCAGGAATTGAATGAAAAAGCAGCATCAGCATTAAAATAGGATAAGTTTGGGGCGGGGGGCGGAGTACCTGCATGGTTCAGTCAGTTAAGCATCTGACTTTGGCTCAGGTCCTGATCTCACACACAGTTCGTGAGTTCGAGCCCCCTCATCAGGCTCTCCACTCTCAGTGCAGAGCCTGCTTTGGATCCTCTGTCACCCTCGCTATCTCTGCACCTCCCCCACTCGCATGCATGCACGCTCTCTCTCTCAAAATAAAAATAATAAAAATAACAAAATACAATAAAATAGGACAATTTTGCAGCCCTTAATGAAATAGGGATGAAGACAACGGTTATCAAAACCTGCTAACATCACAAGAGGAAAAGAAACGACCAGACATTATGTGATTCCTAATACAATTGTTGATGGAAGAATACTACACAACCAAAGAGGTAATTCTGCCAAAATAACAATAATAAGGAAGAGAATGAGACGGAACCAAAATCTACTCAAGCCTCTATTTAATTTCCAATATTCTGGACATACTAGGGACAGAGGGACATGTTAACAGGCACCATGAGGATATAATCAACAAAATCCTGCACAAGGAGGGGTGGCTTAAGTATTTATTTCTCACAGATACAGAGGCTGCGAAGTCCAAGGTGAAGGTGCTGGCAGATTCAGTTCCTGCTGCGAGCCCTCGTCCAGGCCCGCAGGAAGGGCACCTCCTTGCCGTGTCTTCAACGTGGCAGAGAGAGAATGTGCATGTGTGTGTGTGCTCTGGTCTCTCTTCCCTTTCTTTCTTTTTTAAAAAAAGTTTTTTAAGTTTGTTTATTTCAGAGAGAGAGAGGTAGAGTGTGAGCAGTGGAGTGTCAGAGAGAGAGGGTGAGACACAGAATCGGAAGCAGAATCCAGGCTCTGAGCTGTCAGCACGGAGCCTGACGTGGGGCTTGAATCCACGAACCGTGAGATCAAGACCTGAGCCGAAGTCAGACGTTCAACCGACTGAGCCACCCAGGCATCCCTCTCTTCCCTTTCTTATAAGGACAGGAGTGCCATCATGGGGGCCCCAACCTCATGACTTCACCTAAACCTAATTACTTCCTGAAGGCCCACCTCCAAATGCCATCACATGGAGGATAGGGCTGCAACATAGAAATTTTGAGGGGACAAAAATATTCAGTTTGTAACACCTCCTGATTGATATGATATGATATGATATTACTGGGCCAACTGTGATGCACTTGTGCCCTCCCTCCAAAAAGAGATCATAAATATAACCAAAGCTTTACATCTCATCTCTAATATAGAACAAATACAGGTGGTAAGGGACCAAATCAATGACACCACTTGGAAGCAACCAGCCACACCAGAACATGGGCAGTCTACAGGACAACTGGCCTTCCTACGCATCCATGGCTTGAGGGGGAAGAGCATTCTTCTAAAGGAGAGAGGACTTTCCTACAGCGAGAGGCTAAAAAGGCACAAGAACCAAAGTAGACAACAGGTAGACCCAGAGCTGAACAAGCTAACAATAAAGAAACTTTTTGGACAATGGAGAAAACCTGAATGAGGACTGGATTTTAGGTCCAACAAGAAGTAATAAGGAACAATAATATGACAAGCAATGACAAAAGTCTGTTAGACATTGGCATGGCGGTGTGCGGTGTATACTGAATATTACAAGGAAAATGAAGATGAGTCTGGGATTTGCTTTAAAATGCTCCACACGAGGGCACCTGACTGGCTCAGTTGGTAAAACATGCAATTCTTGATCTCAGGATCGTGAGTTCAAGCCACATGTTAGGCACGGAGGCTACGTTAAGAAAAACCAAGAAACTGTGAAATGCTGCGCACACGCAAACAGAATGTGTGTGTGTTGGGCGGCAAGAAGGGAATAGGATAAGTGTGGCAAAATGCAATAGTTAACAAAGCCCTGTGAGGGTACGGCGGGGGGGGGGGGGTCAGGGGGCTTACTTTGCTCTCTACTTGTGTATAGGTTTGAGAGCTTCCACAGAAAAAAATTTAGATACTCTATTTTTATTTTATATGTTTTTTTTATTTTTCAGAGAGAGAGTAGGGGAGAGGGGCAGAAGGAGAGAGAGAGAGAATCTTAAGCAAGCTCCCTGCTCAGTGCAGAGCCCAACACAGGGCTCAATCCCACGACGTTCAGATCACGACAGGAGCCAGAATCAAGAGTCGGACGCTCAACCGACTGAGCCACCCAGGCGCCCCTAAATACGGTATTGTTAAATGCTCCCCAAATCAAATGTTCAAGTGTAGAGAACAGTGGTTCCAGCTGGGTGTGACTTTGTCTCCGCAGGGATATCTGGCAGGGTCCGGAGCTGTGGTGTGGGTGTTAGAGTTGTGGCAAGGGTGCACTCTGGTACTTGTGGGGAGAGAGGCCAGGGATGTTGGTGAACATCCTGCAACACACAGGGTGGCTGCCCAACAACGGATTACTCATCCACAGGGTCAAGGACAACAAGGTTGAAAAACCTTGAGAGAGAGGCGCTCATGGGAAGGCACTGCAAGCAAATCAAACAGCAGATGCCAAGAAACAGAAATAACTAAGATAACCCAGCTGCTGCCGAGGACAAAAGACGGGCTGTAGAAAGGCAGACTTTAGGGGCACCTGCGGGGCTCATTCGGTTAAGCGTCCCCCTCTTGGTTCCAGCTCAGGCCATGACCTCACAGTTTGTGAGGTCAAGCCCCCCTTCAGGCTCTGGGCTGAGGAGATTCTCTCCCTCTCTCTCTCTCTGCCCCTCCCTTGCTCGTTCTTTTTCTCTCAAAACAAATAAATAAATTTTAAAAAACGTTTTTCTAAGGCAGCCTCTCTATGTGACACTGGAGACACTGGGTGTCATCATAAAGCCCAAGGCTGCAACTGCATCACACGTGCCTCCACTTTCCTGCCCCACAGCCACAGTGGCGTCCCTCAGTTGTCACGGTCATCTTCACGGAGCCCAGACTCCACCTCAGAATCCTTCTCAACCCACTGGCCTGGGAAGCTGCTGCAGGTCACTAAGAGTTGACCTAAGAACTGAAACCTGTCTGCCAAGCTGAGGCAGGAGATGGTGGGTGACCAAAGGGCTCTAACCAGAGCAGGGCAAGAGAAAGGTCTATCCGGCGGCACCGCAGAAGCGGAAGACAGATCCTTGTAGAAGGAAGACGGGCCCCACCAGACAGTGGCTAACTTGGTCACGGACCATGGTACACAGCCTCACCGCCACAGGGCTGGCCACACACAGCCAGGTACCTGGGCAGAGAGACAGGATGCCAGACCCCTTCACCACTACCGATGCACAATAACCTCACTAAAGCCGATCGACAGCCCTCGTGACCCTCCAGAAGAAGGCTGAAAGGAGGGTCCTCTGAGCGGGGAGAAGTGTGCCTTTCTAGGCAGCTGGGAGAGAAGGACAAGGGGACAGGATGTTGAAGGTCAGAAGGCCCCAAAGACGGGACAAGTGGCTAGGCTAAGAGAAGATGGAGTGAGCAAAGGAGGGGTCAGCCTCGTGAGGGGTGGGATGGAAGAGCCTGGGTCCAGGATTTATGATACCGAGACCCTGAGGTGTGACATTCCTGCAAGGAATTAAGAGCCCAGCAAGGCCAAGGTGAAGGGGAGGGGCAGGAGAGGCCTAGAGGTACACGGGGCATTGGTGAGTCACACTTGGACATCAGGTGCCTAGAATTATGGCAGAACGAGGGAGGGGAGGGGAGCGGGCGGCCTCGAGGGGCGTGGGGAAGATGACAGGTTCACGCAGGTAAAGCCACGAGGATGGAACAGGCCACCACCTCGTACCCGCGTCATTAAAGGTGTGACCGCGGCAAGGGCAGCCGCACCCTGGACGACCTGCCAGAGCCTCACGCCCTGCGTCCTGGCCTCCATGCTGTCCTCCCCGTGCAGGCCAGGAAGCCGGCTTGTGGAGGGTCGGTAATAGGTACTATCCCTGTCGTGAATTAGGGGCAGAGCCTGAAGCCGTCACCGTGCTGAGGTGGGAGGAGCGGCGGCCCCCTAGACCTGGCCCTGCCCTGGGCTTTGCACTTGACAAGACCCTGCTCTGGCCTCCTCTGACCGTGCCCCTCCCGCCGGATGACAAGGCTGTGGGACCAAGAGGGTGTGCCCATCCAGGCCATCCTCCGAGGCAGACCCCGTAGCCAGTATGCCCACTTCTAGGCCACAGGGTGTGGAATGAACTTGGACATGCAGCTTGAGGGGCCCATAAGCCTGTGCATAAAGCCCCTCACCCCATTTTCCGGAACTGAATTCTTTCGCATCTATGAATTCCTCATTGACCTGGCTTTCCAGGTCATTGAGAAGGTACACTCATCAGGGGTGGCAGACGGAACCCACTTATTTAGCCATCCATTAGCCTGAGTCCTAGCATGTAGGCATTTGGATTTACGGTGTGTGGGCTCCATCGGGTCTCATGCCTCGGGCCCCACACAAGGGTAAGTAGTTTCTGGAAAGAGCGTTCTTCAGGGGAGAAGCGAAAACCAACTTTGCCTTTTGTCCCCCGCCTCATGCCCCACTCTCTGGATGTATTCAGTCCTTCCTCTGCTGAAACCTGAGCAGGTCCCACATCTCCTCTGGTCTCTCCTAGTCAGAAGAACACATCTACACCAAGAATTCATATTAAAGTTTTTTTTTATCTTTTATCCAGATTAAAACTTCTACACGGGTAGGCCGTGGGTCCCCTTCTCAGGTCTCATCCGTGTGCCCTGAGCACTCACAGCTGCTCTGGCCCCTTTAGGGTCGAACACACAGGGGAGGAGGAGACAACAGACAAGACCCCTCCCCCCCACCCCCAGTAAACATCTGTCCCAGAGGAGGCAGGAAGGAAGGAAAAAAAGAGGGAGGGAGTGAAATTTGCATACTTTAAAGAGTTTCACAAATGTATTATACTTACTAGGGTAGAATAGAAACCTGAGGGGGGGTAATTGGGGGCTCGGTTCTTTTATTGTTAAGTGTTTTAAGTCTTTTTATTTTATTTTATTTTATTTTGTTTTGTTTTATTTTGAGAGAGAGAGAGCATGAGCCAGGGAGAGGCAAAGAGAAAGAATCCCAAGCAGGCTCTGCACTTGCCAGCACAGAGCCCGATGCAGGGCCTGAACTCACAAACCATGAGATCGTGACCTGAGCTAAAATCGAGAGTCAGATGCTTAACCGACTGAACCACCCAGGCACCTCGTTTTATTTTTAATGTTTATTTTGTGGGGGGAGGGACAGAGCGAGAGTGACACAGAGGATCCAAAGCAGGCTCTGCACTGAGAGTGAAGAGCCCTATGAGGGGCTCGAACTCATAAGCTGGGAGATCAGGACCTGAGCCAGAGTCCGATGCTTAACCCACTGAGCCACCCAGGCGCCCCGAGGCTCAGTTCTTAGTGCAGCCCTGCACGTCCACTAATGCCACACTTCCCTTCAGCTTTTTATTTGGCACCTGAGCAGCTCTCTGACCAGCAAATTAGTGGCCCATACGCAAGGTTGCTAGATTCTTCTGGGAACAGCCCCCTGAGGAAGTGGAGTCCTCCTCGTTTTGCCAAAATTGCCTCAAGAGAGGGGTCCGCCCTGGGCTCCTGGCAGAGGTGACCAGAGGAGAGCGTTCCCAGCACACGTCAGACCCAATCAGGCCCAGGCGCGGAAGGACGGGCACAGGCACGTGTGCACGCACCCAAGCTGGAGAACACAGACCACATCCAAAAACCGGATGCCAACAGGAGCAATACCATGAAATAAAGGAAGACCATTTGTCAGAAGCAGCGCTGTCACTTGGCCCGTAGACTGAGACCAAGCCACTGTAAACACACTTACGGAGCCAAGGCAGAGGCCAGGGCAGCGAAAGGCACCACGCCAAACGTGGTCTCCAAGCCCTCTGCTTCTGGGGCTCTTGAATTTCAAGGACACAGGCCACCTGTGACTGATCGCTCATGAGACCCAGGAACGAGTGACACCAGGCCAGCCCAAGCCTGCCCTGCCCACGCTGGACTTTGCCCAGCAGGGCTCGGTGGCGCTCCGGAGCAGGACCTCTAGCACCTGGAGCCTGCCCCTCGCCTCCTTCACACCTCCTAGTATCCTATTGAGGAATCCATTTTCCACGGCTTCATCCCGATCCTTCCTGGACCTAACTACACCTTCTCCCGGCTCTCATCCTGGTAGGAAGAGTTCTGGAAGTCTACCACAGTTGTTTGGGCCTCTTTTTATTTACCCTAAAACAGTCCCTTCCAAGCTTCTGTGGCGGTCCCCAAGTCGCACCCCACCGAACACCAGAACACCTGTCCGGATCCACTCACTCCCTGCAGGGACCTCACCTCTGGCTCTTTTTAACACACGTGTTCCACCATGCAGGAGTCTTTCTTTCTTTCCTTTCCTTCCCACACTTTTTAATTACAAAAATAATACAGGAATATGTATGCTCCTCGTGAAAGATGCAAACAAGACACCAGGAAACCGAGGGAGAAAATGGAAATCCACCTGCCTCGAACCTGTGCCCTCCCCGCTCTGCACTCCCTACAGGTACCTGCAGGACGTGGTTGCCCACCGGCTTTTTTCTGGGCATTTACATCCCCCTAAGCCACGATGGTTTTTCATAAATGAGCTCATGTTATACAGATGACTCCACAACTTGAAAAGTTTCGTTTTTTTTCAGACTATCCTCATATGGAAGTGTGCAGAGCCCACACTACTGTGGGTGTCTGGAGAATAATCCTAACAGAACCCATGGGTAAGTATTTCCAAACAAAATGAGGGAAATAAAATCGTATGCAAAGTTTTCCGAAGCTTTTTTTTTTTTTTTTTTTTTTTTTTTTTTTGCTTTCTTGAGTCTAGCTTTACCCAGCTCTTTCTTAATAGCCTGCCCGGCACAAAACATCCCTGCTTCCCTGGGACTATAAGACATTCATTTTCAGGACTGATCTGGAGTTTGGAAAATAAATATCAATAAATAAATATCAATGAGAAGTCGCTGGGACCCGTCTCTTGCCTTCCTTCTTAACAATAAACAGAGCGGTGCGGGAAGAAAGGGCTGGATTCGGAGAAAGCAGACAGAAGGTCAGCCTGAGTTGCCACTAACTTGGGGGCCTCCCTCTGGGCTCAATTTCCTCACTCGAAGTAATAGGTACCCCTGGAGGGGTTTTAGGACAAAAGACACGGAAGGTATGAATGCACGTACGAGAGCTATCACAGCTCTGTGGGGTGTAAATATTAATCGAGGAAATGCTGAAATCGACCGAGCTGCGCAAACGAAGGCCTTTGGCAACTTTTATTTGTGTGCTTACGCGTTTTCTGGGGGGAATTCAACCTCGCGGTGAGCAGACACGGCCCTAACAGTCCCGGGGGTGGCCAGAGCGCCACCTGCCGGCGGAGGAGGAGGCCCCCGGAGCGTCCCGGCACCTCGGGCTCGGTGACCTCGCTCCTTCTCCGGCCCCACGGCGGATCCTTCGAATCCGAGCCCGGTTCCACGTCCCCAGGTGGTGGGGCGGGGGGCGCAGCAGCCTCCTGGGGGGACCTCCAGGACGGGACGGAATAGTCCCCCCACCCCCACTCCAGGGTATCCCGGGGCGCAAGCAAGAGAGGCGGGCCCCCCGGACGCTCGGCGCTGGCAACCCGGGAACCTGCTCCCCAACACAAAGCCGTGGCCGCGCAGGTGAGCTCGGCGGAGCCACGTGAGCCGGTAAACATCTAGGGACTGAGCCGCGCGGGCCCCGCGGGCCCCGGTCGCCCCCTCCGCGCGGTCCCCCCACCCCCCGCAGGTTTGGGCCACCTCCACTCGGAGCCGGGAGCCGAAGGGGCGAAGGTTGGGGGAGCAAAGAAAGGAAGAGGAAAGGTGGGCGCGGCCAGAGACCTTCGCAGTCCCGACCCCGCACCCCCAGCCCAGGCCGTCCGAGTCCCCAGCCCCACCGCCCAGCGCTCCGTCCCGCCCCGCCACCACCACCCTCCACCGCCCGGCGCCCTCCGCCCGGCAGCCCCGCGTCCCCAGCGCTCGGCGCCCCAGGCCCCGCCGTCCCCGCGCTACTCACCGGCGGCTCCCGTAGCCGCTGCCCGGGGAGCCGGCGCCCGGCTCGGGGTAGCCGTGCTGCTGCAAGGCTGCGGCCGGGAAGGGGTACAGGAAGCCGGTGGCCAGCGCCGACCCGCAGAGGCAGCAGCACGCCCAGGGCAGAAGGAGAACCAGCTTCATCTTGCGCGGCCGCCCGCGGGGACCCGGAGCCCGGGCGGCAGGACAGGCCGGACCGAACCCGCGGCCCCCGCCGGGAGCAGAGCGAGCGAGCCGGCCGGCGAGCGAGCGGAGCCCGGGTAGGAGCTGGGAGTTTCTGGGGGGCGCCCACGCCTCTCCTGGGCCGCCTTTTCAAATTCGGCGAGGTGGGCTCTGCGCCGTCAAAGGGGGCGTGGGGCTTTTTCATTAACCCTCGGCGGTCCGGGGCCGAGGAGGCTGCAGCGGCTGCAGAACTGGGGGTCCGAGGGAGTCGCGTGCCCGGAAGGCCAGACCTCGCCCCTGCGTCCTCGCGCACACACTCTAGAACTTTCCCAACCAAGCCCTCTTCGGGGCCTCAAACGCTCGTGGGCACCCACTCCGTGCCTGGCTATTTCACCTGGGCGACTTCAATCCCCACAACATTGCCCTCTGTATCCGGTGGCGCCGTTCCCATTTTTCAGAGGTGGAAACAGAGGCCCCAAAGAGTTAAGCCAGAAAAATAGCACGCTCCTGGTCTAGGAGCCTTTGGACAAAACTATTGGCACACCCAGCCTTCCCTAGAATCCTCTCCCTTGTCACCTCCACCCTCCACCATGCCAACTCTCTCTCCAAGGTGAGCTGTAGCCAGGAATGAGGAAAGCGCTGGACTTGGGGTGAGAAGTTGTCCTTGGAATCATGAGGCTTCGGATCTGGAAAGTAGCTGCGGGGGGAGGGGAGATGAATTTCAGTTCCACCTTTTACAGATGGGCGAGGGGAGGCCCAGATCACACACTGAGGCCACCAGCTGGCTGCCTGGCCCCCAGTTGATCTTTTCTGGGCTTCCAGATCTCCGGAGCGCTGTGCCTCAGGCAAGGAGCAGGTGGAGCCTGAAATCTAGGCTGTGCACCCCCCTCCCCAGATTGAGAGTCTTTCTAGTTCTCCCCCAACACGCATCGGAGGGGCTGACGGAGGCCCTGAGGCTGCCCTTGGCCCCCCTAACAGTGGGGAGCTCCTAGTCTGTAAAATGCCCGTAAGTCTGGAGAAAAGCCATCCAATATGGAAGTGCTTAATGGGCTGCAGTACATTTTGTAAGAGCATTCTGGAACTGTTTCTAGGGGAAGACAGGAAAATGCCTTTGGAGATGTGGATGGAAAGGCCCACTCCTGTGGCTTTTGTCCTCTTGTTTATATCCTATATGTACCCTCTTGAGTACCTATCCCAAAATCTATCCAACCCGCTTCACCTTCTCCCCAAACTACCCATCCTTCTCCACTCAACTCCCTCCCATCCTGCCGAGGCCTCTTCAGTGGACTTCCCAAGTCCTGAGTCTCTGAATAGGACGGATACAGTCCATCTCAGAGTGGGCAGCGCATCATGGGAAATGTCACTTGGACCTAGAACTGCTTCCTTCATCTTGCCCTCCACCCCTCTCTCAAGACCTAAAAGCTTTGGTGAGTTTGGGTTATCAGGGGATTTTCAAGGCCTCCCCAAAAGGAATCTGAACTATGGTCCCTGGGCAGTTGGCTAACATCCAGTAAGTGTGAGGTCATTCCCCGCCCCCCAGGAATGTGTAAGCATTCTGTCTTCTTCCTTCCTCTCCTTTACTTGCATAATGAGACCTTAAAGACCAGAGAAATTCCATGGAGCTATAAATTAGCTTTATGCTGCAGGCGTGACGGTAAGGGAACAAGATTTTTTTTTCTTAAGAATTTCATTTTTATCTCAAAGTTATTTTTCCAGTGCTGCAGGATACACCCAAGCAAGAGGGGCCGAGAAAAGAGGGGATCACACAGCTCCGTGCAATGCAGGATTCTTTTAGGATGAAAGCTTCCGGAGAAGAACTAATTCATCTCGGCAACCTCAGGACTGAGACAGTTGTCTGAGTTTGGTCCTCCGCTTCTTATCTAGAACAACAAGTTCATTCTGGCTCCATGAACGTGTGCCAGGAAACTTCTGTGTGCCCAGGGCCGTGCTGCACACAGTGAAGGCTGGTAGAGAAGCATATAATACGGTCTCAGGGTGCCTGCACTATTCTTCAGGAAGGCATTAAAATGGCAAAAGGCAGGGAAACCTGGCTGGCTCAGTCGGCCAAGCATTCAACTCTAGATTTTGGCTCAGGTCATGATCTGAAAGTTTGTGAGATCGAGCCTCACGTAGGGGCTGTGCAGTGACAGCACGGAGCCTGTTTGGGATTCTCTCTCTCCCGCTCTTTCTCTGCCCCTCCCTCTCGCGCGCTCTCTCTCTAAATAAATAAATAAAGTAAAAAAAAATTGGCAAAAGGCAGCCAGCAGTTGGGACAAAAGTTCTGCAAACAAGAGGCAGTTCCGTTCAGAGGGTAAGGGATAAAAAGACAAAGATGCATAAGATCAGGAAAAGAAATATGTCGTCCACACCACCCAGACCCAGAAACCCCAGGTCTGTTCCCGGGTCCCCCACTCCCTTGCTGATAATCCGGCATAAACTCCCCTCTCTGGTCCTTCGCCGCGTCTTCATTTGTAAAGCGAAAAGTGTATTGGCTTGTCTCTGAAGATCTTTCCAGAGACTGGCCTTCAGTCATTCCCTCTTCTCTTCATCATCCAAGATAACTGTGGATATACCCAACCTTATGAAGCTGTCACTCCTGTAGGTAAGATTTTCAGCTGCTGCAACCCCACCCCCAAAACAGGGCCATGGGAGCCAAAAAGAAGGGTGAAGTGTTCGGTGGCAACATGCTCCAAGCTCCCCCCAGAGAATACCAGTGAGTAGAATCCAACTTCAACAAGTGCCAGCTGTGTGACTTTGGACCAATTCCCTAACCTCTCTGAGCATCCTCGTCTATAAAATCAGAATAATAATCACAGCACCTAATGTATGGGTTTGTTAAAAGAATTCAGTGAATTCTTCACATGAAGTGCTTGAATTTGGTGCTGGCAACACCTTATAATACTCAATATATGTTAATTATGATCATTTGCACGGCTCTGGTGAAGGGTAAACTTGAAGAACACCATGCTTCTCAGACCCCCCAGGTGGGGCTGACCGTACCCTGGGGTGTGCAGAGCTTTCTCAGATGAGACTCTTAGGGCCCCAGGGACCAACCTCGTATTCCATGGTCAACAATTTAAAATAAAACCTTACTTTTTAAATTTTTTAATGTTTATTTTATTTTTGAAAGAGATAGAGCATGAGCGGGGAGGAACAGAGAGAGAGGGAGACACAGAATCCAGTACAGGCTCCAGGCTCCAAGTTGTCAGCACAGAGCCTGACGTGGGGCTCGAACTCCCGAACTGCGAGATCATAACCTGAGCCAAAGTCGGACACTTAACCGACTGAGCCACCCAGGCGCCCCTGCATGGGGTTTTTTAAATATAAAACTTACTTGTGGTGGATGGCAAAAGTGGGAATGTTTGAGGACCCCGAAATAAAGGGTCAGGCAGGACCCTCAGAAAGTCTAGAGGCCCTCAATCACTAGAACTGACTGGCTGGCCACATCAGAGCTCCACACAAGTACTTTTGTCTATATTCCGCACCAGTGCCTGAGGCATCCCACAAATACACGTTAACACTTTGGGAGAGGGGGAAGCCACTGTCCCCAAGAGCCCAAGACATTGAGCCACAAGGGCTTGGAGCTGGGACCCTGACTGCAGGGCTGGCTCCGTCCTCCTCTCTTCCTTGATGACCTTGGGCGCTCACATAACTTCCTCCCTCCCAACCTAATATAATGAAAACCGGCCGAACCAGGAGGCTGGCGAGGCCTTCATGACCTCTGCTGTTGGCCAGCAGGCTGACACGGACAGGCGGGGGGGGGGTCTCAGAATTCCTTTTCAGACAGGGAGTGGGGAGACAATTGATTGGTCCAGGACCCTGTGCTCTCCCTTCCTTTTGTAAGTTCAAAAGTGCCTTAAAAACGGGTTGTTTGTACAAAGAGGGATCAGATTTCTTGATGGAAGGAGACAGCCTCCCCCACCGTGCGCACGCACACACACACACACACACACACACCAGAATAGTGACCCCCTCCACCACTCTGCTAGCAGGCCTTTCTGATAAGAAGCTATCAGTCAGCATCCTCTATTGCAGACAAAAAGCAGATCTTGTATTCTGCTGAAGTCAGCAGAGAGAGCCACTGAAGAGAGAAGTAATACTCATCAAGCTGAAGCCAAGGTAAATATTGACCTTCTGGCATGATAAATCCTCCCGTTAATCTAAAACAGAAATCTTCCCCTCCCCCCCGCCGAGTGCCCTATTGGACATGGATTCTCCGGTTCCCCCCCAGAAGTTCAGGGAGGCCATGTAGGAACAGAGAGGGTTTTCCCCCAATTTTTCCAGCGGCCCGGAGTCCCAGCTGTTCCAGACCCCAGGACGGCACAGAAAATGGGCAGGTTGACTCCAGGTAGCGGGACTCACAAAGAAAGGGTTTTGTTCTGTTCCAAGCTTTCTGTCCTTGGGCCAGGGCAGAATGGCAGCCCAACACGGATACTCCGGAAGATGCGAACCCTGAATTGGTCTTCTTTCCCCCCGCACACCCCCACAGTTGTCCCCCCCCCCCGGTCCTATGAACGGGAACACGTCTTTGCCCAGCACACCTGCAAGTGTAAGCCTACCTGTTTGCCCCAAACGGTGGCAGTGAAACCGACATTCAGAAGATGGTGAATTTGATGGCCGCCATGACAGCCTGCGATCTTAAACAGAAGTTTGAAAGGGGGGGTGGGGGGAGTGTCAAAAACAAAACCTAAAAAGCACTAAAAAAACAAGAAGTGTGCCCGATCACCCACCCTAAAGCCCAACTTGTGTGGTGATAAGTTTGCTCCCTAATGTTGCCACAGTCAAGCAAATGCTGTCCAAAGTGGGTAACGAGATGGTGCGGTGATAAAGAAAGGACATGTTTTTGTGTGCTCTGTCCTCCGCTATGACAGAATACCTAGACTAGGGGGCTTATAAACAATAGAAACTTATTTCTGACAGTTCTGGGAGCTGGAAGTCCAAGATCAAGGTGAGGGCCTGCTTCCTGGTTCATAGAAGGTCATCTTCTGGCTGTGTCCTCACAGGTCAGAAGGGGTGAGGGAGCCTGCTGGGGTCTCTTATATGAGGGCACCAGTCCCATTAGTCCTGTGAGCTAAGCACCTCCCAAAGGCCCTGCCTCCAAATACCATCACACCCGGGGGGCGGGGGGCGGGGGGGGGGGAGGTTAGGATGTCAGGGGAGGGATGGGGGGCGGGGCACAAACATTCAGTCCATTGCAACGGGGCTAAAGTTCTAAAGTAAAGAAGAGGCAATGCCCGGGAGAGTGTTGGCCTTACCAGCGTTACCCTGGGACAAGCATGAAGACTGTGGGGTGTTTAGACACAGTGATCCCACATCGCCATGGCCCTCCCGCCCATGCCCGAGCTGAGGGTCTGTGGATAGGCAGTCCCTCTGGGGGCTCCTCAGCCCCTGCACGGCCCGGTGCTGCAGTTCAGTCTCTCAGGCTCCTACCATGAGAAGATGATAAAAGAAGCCAACGGTGAGTGACTGGGGAGGCAGGAGTGGCCACGGAGCGAGGCTGGACTTGCACAGGGGAGGACTGGCCCGGAGTGATCCAGACCTCCCAAGTCATGCAGGGAAAAGGAATGAAACCTGCTCTTTGAAGCCCCAAAAACGAATTGGAGCTCAGTGCATGAGGATGTCAGTGGAACAGGAAGAGAACTTCATGAGTCAGGTAAGTGGAAAGTTCGAGTCAAGGGTCCAAGACCATGGTTCCAGGCCCTCGGGGCAAGAAGGGCATCTCATCAATGGAAGCCTTTCCCCCAAATGGGCTGTCTCACTGGGGTTCACCAGCATCTGGATCAGCGGCCCTCTCCAGCCCCCCTTGCAGCTGGCCAGGGCTATGTGGCCACATCTGGCCACTGGGTATCAGCAGACGGGACCACGCCCACTTTTGAGCAAAGAGAGGGGAGGAGGTATGACTTTTCCAAGCCCTCTCTGTCCCCCAGATGTTCCCTGGGCTGGGCCTGGGTCAACCTGGACCCCTGTGTACAGAAGACCTTCCCCCACCCAGCCCACCTTCTAACTAGCACTGGAGAGCCTTCAGGTGGTCAGCCGTGCACATGTCAGGGATAGTTTATTACCGCAGCATTTCCTGGCCTTTTCTGACTAATACATTAAGGATGTACGTGTGCTTTGGTGATTTGGTGCAAAGGGGCTTTTTGCCCTGCAGAATCGCTCGGAAAATGATCTCAGACAAGATTGCCCCTCTCGGTGCCTGTCCATGCACATCTATGCAAAATCTGGGTCACGCCCCTTCTTTTGCTTTCCCAGACATGTCTGTCACTCTCACTAAGCACATCTGCGGCAAACCAAACAGCACAGGTGAGGCTCTGTGCCAGGCCCTGGAGGTGCCCAACCAGACTAGACATCAGTTTCACCCACAACTGGACTTACAGGACCCTCGGGAAGGACGCAAATAAAGAAACGTCCCCGATCCCATGTGATCCAGGGTTAGCAGCCCAGAGGAGGCTGGGGGTTCTGGGGGCAGGGAAATTCGTTGGAACTCCGGAGAGGCCTTAAAGCAAGAGGAGAGATTTGAACAGAGCTGAGAGGCAGGGAGGGCAGAGGGAGCAGGAGCAGCGCGGGAGGTGGGGCAGAGAGTCTGGGATGGAGCAGAACGTGCCTGCCCAGCTGCACCCACCTGAGCACCCAGCAGGTTCCACACCTGACGCACACCCAGACCTCTTGAGAGCTGGAGAGACGCCACCCCCCCACCAAAGGCTGTCAGGATGAGTGAGGGCTCTACGCTTCTCTGTGGTCTGTCCCCCCACACCCTTCTCTCCTACTCCCGCACCCCAACTCCAGGATCCATCCTCACCTCTGGACCACCCACAAGGAGGGGGACAGGCTCAGACAGAGGGGTGACAGCAGGGAGCCAAGATCTTCCAAGCAGGTCCAAAGTCAGAGGGCTGAAGATGGGTAGGGACTGCAGACGGCGGGGGGGGGGGGGGAGCAAATCAAAGCTGTGTGCAAAACCCTGGCACGACAGAAGGCAAGCCCTGGACACGGGTGACCATCGACAGGGTGATGCTGCCGCCACTCAGTCCAGTCACTCTGAATGCCCGGTCCTCTGGCTGCCACGGGCCACCCCTGCCTCCGACATCTGCACCCCCATCTCCCAAGGGCCCTCAAACTCAGCGGCGTAAAAGTTGAACTCTACTCTCTAGGGTCACTGCCTGTCCACGTTTGTGTGAATTAGGGAAAGGTGGCCCCTATCTTGGGGGTGCACACACCCCTACTCAGGCTTGGCCCACAGAGCCCGGGATGGACATCAGCCCCCACCTGCCCTCCACAGCCCTGTGGCCCAACCCGCACCCCCTGGGTCTCCTCCACCATGTACACACCATCTGGACCGAAATCTGGTCCCCTGTCCCATATCTGATGGGGTCTCAAATCTGGTCTATTCTAGATGCCTCTTCCCTCCATTCCCTGCGTGTCCTCTCCCACCTCCACACCCCCTCTGCATGCTCCAGCAAGACACTTGCAGTCCCTCAGAGAGCTAGGATCTTCTCCATCCATCACCGTGACTGCCCAGACGCTCCCCTCTGTCCATGCTTTGCTACAGCCTGAATGCTTCTGTCTTCCCTCCTGCAAATTCACATGTTGAAATCCTAACCCCCAAGGCAATGGTATTAGAAGGGGGGGCCTTTGGGAGGTGATTAGGTTATGAAGGTGTAGCCTCCTGAATGGGGATGAGTGCCCTGCCTTTTTTTTTTTTAATGTTTATTTATTTTTGAGAGAGAGAGAGAGAGAGAGAGAGAGAGAGAGAAGGCAAGAGGCAGAGAGAGAAGGAGACACAGAATCCGAAGCAGGCTCCAGGCTCTGAGCTGTCAGCCCAGAGCCCGACGCGGGGCTCAAACTCATGAACCCGTGAGATCATGACCTGAGCCGAAGTCGATGCTTAATCAAGTGAGCCGCCCAGGCACCCCATGAGTGCCCTGCTAAAAGAGACCCCAGAGAGCTCCCTTGCTCCTTCTGCCATGTGAGGAGACATGTCTGTGAACCCAGGAAGCAGGCTGTCACGACACAGAATCTGCTGGCACCTTGGTCTTGGATTTCCCGGCCTCCAGAACAGTGAAAAATAAATGCCTGTTGTTTAGAGACTCCCCCTCCACCCCAGCCAATGGTGTTCTTTTTCAGCAGCCTGAATGGGCTAAGACGCCCTTCTACCCTCCATCTGCGTCCGCACCCAGCTCCTCCCCTGTGAGTCTCCTCCAGGATCCAGTGCCTCCCTGATCTCTCCAACTAGGCTTGATGCCCATTCAGTGCCTCCAGATATCCTTCCACAACATCCTTTGCTCACACCCATTTCCCCCGGCCATCGTACTTCTTCACACATCAGCTCTCTCCCCTGCAGCACTTCACACTCCTAAACCAAAGGTCATTTCCCACTCATCTCTGTAGCCCTGCTGGGCCTGATCGGCTCACGGCCGCCGAGTCAAAGCTCAGTCAATCTTAGCTGGTTATCTGAGTATATCATCATTTGGTTAGTTCCCCCAAGCCCCCAGGAAGAAGAGAGCTCGGGGCCTAGCTGCCCTCCTAGGGGGTGGTGTCCAGGGGACATTCATGCAGGATTGGGGTCCCCGGACCACAACTGTTTTACTGTGTGTTCCTTATTTCTTTGTACGTGACAAAGAAAAAGAGAGAACCACAAATGAAAATGGCAGGTGGGCTCCGTAGATGACAGGACCACAAGAAGGAAATTGCCATTCATTCCTAGAGAGACCCAGCACATGCCCCGCTCACATCTCTATCCAAAATTATTGCGTTTACTATGTAAGCAAGCCAGGTAAGATCATCAAACCAAAAACCTCCAGATAGCCTCGTGAATATCAGCCCAACATCACTTTAGACAAATTTACCCCAGGGGCATCTGCGTGGCTCAGTTGGTTAAGTATCAGACTCTGGGTTCCGGCTCAGGGCGTGATCTCATGATTTCATGAGTTGGGCTCCACTCCAAGGAGCTTGCTTGGGATTCTTGCTCTCTCCCTCTCTCTCTGCCTCGCCCCCACTCACGCTGTCTCTGTCTCTCTCAAAAATGAAACAAACAAACAAAAAAAAAAAAAGAAAACAAGATTTACCCTGGAGGTCTTTGTTGCACATAATCTAAAACACCTTCCCCGGGCTTCTCAGAAGGCATGTTTTGCTGAAAACCAGACAGGAAGGAAGGCCATATTCCCTAAGGGTGGCTTTGATATTAAGACCCAGAAGAAAGAGAATGAAAAGTTCGTTCCACTTGATAAAACCCGTATTGCAATTTACTATTACCGAAGTGTCTGTTTGAAGTCAAAACAAGTTCTAGATAAGCCCTTCATTGAGAAACCAGAAAAAAAAAAAAGGGAAGGGGAGATAAAGCAGTCAGAGTGGAACTCTGATTAGACAGTCATTAATTAAGACCATGAACGTCCGGTGGAATTTTCTTTGATTGGAGGAATAGTTGACTACAGAATTCGTTGACTACGGGCTTTGGGGGAGATCTTTGCATGCCGAAGAGAGCCAGAAATTAATTCTGGGATTTTGAAATTAAGGCATTATTAAAGCTAGGGCATTGCTTGTAATCAGAAGACCGTGTCAATGTAATCAGAGTCTTATGGGAGGAGAGAGAGAGAGAGAGAGCAACCGGTGGTTGCCAGAGGGGAGTGGGTGGGGGGTGGGCCAAATAGATGAAGGGGATTAAGAGCCACAGACTTCCAGTTATAAAATAAATAAGTCACGGTGGATGAAAAAGTACAGCACCAGCACGGGGAATATAGTCCCTAATATTGTAATAACTTTGCAGGGTGACAGAGGATAACTATTTTGTAATGTATATAATTGTCAAATTGCTGCGGTATGCCTGAAATGAATGTAATATTGTATGTTAACTGAACTCCAAGTTAAGAAAGAAAAAATTAAATCTTACAGGGGAGCAAGGGAGTCAAAGTACGTAACTGTTTTGTTTCAGAGCCCTGCGCTACCATCTGACTCCACTCGGAGGCGGTTTCCATCTGGTCTGCGCGCCCTCACGGAGCCGCCCAGAGAGACTTGGCCGTGGGGAAGCAGCCTCACAGTCAGGGGTGCACCTGCTGTCCTGCCGCCTTCAGGCCCTCCAACAGGACTGGACTCAGGCACTGACTGCCGGGTGCTGTGGACCACTTTCCTAGCCATGAACCTCTTGGAGCCACCCCTTGCCTTAGCTGCTCTCTCTCAAACACTCACAATGGCTCCCCATTACCTACAGAAGGGAGTCTGAACACTCCTTGATCTGGCATTCAATGTCCTTCGCAACCTGGCCCCAAACTACCAGAGAGAAGGCCAGTCCCGCTGTGACTGCAGGGACACACCCCGGGGGGCCAAAGTTGCCTCACTCGCAGGGGATAGAGCACCCCTGAAGGAGATTAAACAGAGGCCGGAAATGATTCGGTTGCGTTTAGGAAGCTTTTCCCGGCTGCAGAAGGTAAAGCAAACAGGAACAGGGAAGACTGGAAACCAGGAGGGGCGCCTGGGAGGCTCAGTCAGTTGAGCGGCAGATTTGGGCTCAGGTCATGATCTCACAGTCCGTGGGTTTGCCCTGCGTTGGGCTCTGTGCTGACAGCTCGGAGCCTGGAGCCTGCTTCAGATTCTGTGTCTCCCTCTCTCTCTGTCCCTCCCACGCTCACACTGTGTATCTCTCTCCCTCAAAAATAAAGAAACATTTTAAAAACTTTTTTTAATCTTTAATAAATAGATAAATACATATAAAAAGAATGTAAAATGTCTCACCAGTAACTTTTCTATTAGTTCTATGTTGAAATGATCATATTTTTAATACAGTTGGCTCAATGAAATTGTTAAAATTAATTTCCCCTCTTTCTTTTACATGTTTTGAAGGTAGCTATTAGAAAATTCAAAACCACATACAAAACTTCAGTTGTCTTTCTGTCGGGCAGTGCTGGGTTGGAGGAAGCACGAAGGGGTAATCAGGTATCTGACTCTGGGTCCCCGCCCAGGAGAAAGAGCCCGTGACAATGGTGATAACGGAACACAGCTCCAGCTTCCCGGATGCAGGTACTGTCCCGAGCACCTGAAATCCTATATACTCTTTGATTCGTCCCAACAAGTTAACAAGTTATCATTATTATCTCCATTTTACAGATGGAAAACCTAAGGCACGAAGAGCTGTGATTGGGACTCAGGCATCTGGGACCCCTCCCCCTTCTGGGAGGGCCGTGAACTGAGCCTGGGAAGGGAGGGGCAGGCCTGCTGGGGGTGACAGAAGAGAGTCCCTTTGGGGATGTACTGAATGCAGATGTGCCTCTAGGGTATCCAAGGAGGCTGTTTCACAGGAGAGACAGACCTAGAACTGGAGGCTGATCCACAGAGACGGGGAAAGTAAAGTCATGGGACACAGCGTGAGGAGCCAGGAGAGAAGCCAGGACTGCTCTCCACTCAGCCTGCCCTACACCCCTCTTCCACCCTTTGAGGCACCCCCAACATATAGGGGATCACCAATTCATTGCTTCATTTAACAAATATTTATTGAGTGCCTATGACATGCCAGCACTTAATTGTAAGATTTTTTTTTCTTTGCAACAGCAGAATCGTTTGAAAGAATACCCTTAACAAAACCAACAGAATAACTTAACGGGAGGAAGAAAGGGTTGTCTGTGTCCCATAGAACCATTGGAAAGATATCCATCCTTGTATCTGATGAATAAGATAAACCAAGGCCCTGACATCAAGATACTCACACTCTGCTCAGGGGTTCCGCAATAAACAAGAAAACAACAAGGAGATTCCATTTTTTTAAGTTTATTTATTTATTGTGTGTGAGAGAGAGAATAAGCATGTGAGAGCAGGGAAGGGGCAGAGGGAGAATCCCAAGCAGGCCCCACGCCATGAGCGCAGAGCCCGATGCAAGGCTCCAACCCATGATCCATGAGATCAGGTCCTGAGCAGAAGCCAAGAGTTGGCACCCAGGTGCCCAAGGACACTGCTTTAGATGGAGAGGTGGGTGTGGCCTCTACAAGGAGGTGCTACTGAAGCAGAGACTTCTTTTTTTTCCTAATGTTTATTTGTTTTTGAGACAGGGAGAGACAGATCACAAGCAGGGGAGGGTCAGAGAGAGAAGGAGACACAGAATCTGAAGCAGGCTCCAGGCCCTGAGCTGTCAGCACAGAGCCCGACATGGGGCTTGAACCCACGAACCATGAGATCAACTGACTGAGCCCCCAGGTGCCCCTGAAGCAGAGACCTTAATGATGGGAAGGAGGAGCATGAGCCGTTAGAATGTCACAAGTTCGAGGAGGATCAAAGGGGCCGGTATGGCTGGCTTCAGGAGAAGCCAGAAGGTCAAAAGTAGAAGCTGGAAACAGTGTGAGAGGTGGGAGCAGCACTGTCCTAGGGTGGGAGAGGGAGGCTGGGGCTGTGGGCTTGGACTGAGGAGTCTCTGGGTCCCCAGGGCCAAGACAGGTGCTCCATTTTGAGTAGGTGCCTGGGGACCCAGAGTCCTGACCCTCGTCCTGTCACATGGCTACCTCCATGCCTTTCATACACTGATGCTGTCCCTGTTTACTTCCCCATCAGTCCAACATGGTCTAGGGGGGATATGGAGCCCGATATTTTTTTAAATGTTGAGCCCGGATGAAGGAACAGGGAGGAGTGAAAGGTCTTAGATCTAATACCGAATCCCAGGAGGCCTGCAGTACTGCCTTTTCTCTGTTTGCCTCCCCTTTCAGCCGTGTTCTGAGCCTGGAAGGCCGAAGCTCAGACTGCATCACCTAGTTCCTTCGGTCCAGCCACTGGGAGGAATCGGCAAGAGTGGAAGCCAGGGGGGAGAGCGAGACCAGGCGTACATGTGCCCTGCTCCCTCCCAGCTTCGGTGCCCAAGTTCGTGACAATGACCTGTCCTTCCAGGGCTCCAGCTGCTGTCAGAGGCCCCTTCCAGGCTCCCGTTCCCAGTAGGCCCCAACAGAGTCTGTGGCATCATGCTTCTCCATCCATATGTCTATAAGGGCTCCTTCATTGAAGCCTCTTCATTTGAATATTTGAACCACCCAGGATCCATTCTGCTTCCTGCCAGGACCCTGGTGCAGCCGGTTCGTAGAAGAGAAAACAGACCCACAGAGCGCTGCGTAACTTTTCAGGGTGGCCATGTACGTTTGTGTAGGTTGTAGACTGCACGACTGCAGAGGCTGCCGTTCACTTCACAATCCATGGGAATGATTTGCCCCAGATTTATGTAGCACACACTCTGCAGAGCTGAACCCAGAACCCCTAATTTGCCCAAGGTCAACCAGCTCCTTGTACTTGCAGCAGGGTGCTGATCTGTGTCCTATGGCTGTTAATACCATGCAGGGTGGCTCTCCACCCTCCCATACCTCCTGTGAGATGAGCTCTATGAGGCTGCAAAGTCCACTTCATCTCTTGCATTTCAGGGACAGCTCACCCCTGGCATTTCCATACTCGCAGAGCCTCCTGAAGAATAGGACAAAGGTCGTCTTGCGTCCTGTTCTGCAGACTTCTTACCGTTGATAATGATGAGCTTTGAGTGGGTCCTATTTTAAGGGTAAAGTGACTAGCATCAATCAATACGTCGGCTCTGGTTAAGAGCTGATTGGAAATACCAGACCTCTCAAAAAGGAAATCTGTCTAAAACTAAAAAAAATACTAATCATCTAAAGAGAAAAAAGCTTGGTTTTTTTTTCCAAAAGTGCAACAGTAGATAGAACAAACATGTCATGTGGGTTTAAAAAGATCCTCCAGGGCACCTGGGTGGTTCAGTCAGTTGAGCGTCCGACTCTTGATTTCGGCTCATGAGACCAGGGTCATGAGATCGAGCCCTGCATCGGGCTCCACACTGACCGTGGAGGCTGCTTAGGATTCTCTCACTCCTGGGGCACCCGGGTGGCTCTGTTGGTGAAGTGTCAGGCTTCGGCTCAGGCCATGACCTCACGGCTCATGGGTTCAAGCCCCTCAGTGAGCTTTGTGCTGACAGAGAGGAGCCTAGAACCTGTTTTGGATTCTGTCTCTCTCTCTCTCTCTCTCTCTCTCTCTCTCTCAAATCAAAAGCACTAAAAATTTTTTTAAATAGTAATGTATTGATGTCAATTTCCTTACTTTTGACATATATCTTGGTTGTAGAAGATATTAACATGAGTGAAATTGAATGAGGGGTGCTGGGGAACCATATACTCACTTTATAACTTTTCTTTGAATCTGAAGTTGCTCCAAAATTAAAAGAGTGGTTTGGTTTTGTTTTTAAAGAGAGAGACTTAAAAAAATACAGCCAAACACAACGAGTGGCCCTTCTCTGGATCCTGGTTTGAACACATCCATTGTAAAAACATTTTTAAGCCCATCAGGGAAATTTGAAAATGGGCTGGATGGTGGACCATATCAAGGAACCGTTGCTCATTTTATGAGGTATGGTAATGGCGTGGCAGTTATGTGGGGGGTTTTCTCGCCCCCGATCTGGTAAACACGTGTCCGTGGTGCCCACATACTTTTATCCAGACCCTTCCCCGGCCCCTGGACACACTGTTGGTTTTGGAGCTGGCGTCCATATATGTAAACATACATATTCTTAAACGATGATTTTACAATTCAGAAGAAAGTTTTCGTTACGGATATATTTGAAGATTGACTTGCTCATGTGGTCTTTTATTCTGTGGACCTTGGCAAAGTGTACAGTAGATTTTCATGGTCATTACATATTTTTGTCATTGAAATGTATCTCTTGTGTTTTTAAATGCATTCATTCATTTTACAGTTGTGATTTATTATTGACTTTAAATAAAGAAGTAGAAATAAAAAAATGAAAATTCAAAAAAAAAAAAAAAAACACATGTCCATACCGGTGAGATGACATGATGTCTGGCATTTCCTTTAAAATACTCCAGAAGAAGAAAATGATGATAGATAAAATGAGATTCAAAATGGCTGATAATTGTTGAGGCCGATTATGGGTATATATTTTAAACTGTCCATATTAACAAGTTAAGAAGAAGGGAGAGGAAGGAGGAAAAGAGAAAGGGGGAGAAGGAGGAGGGGGAGGAGAAAGGGGAGGAGGAAGAGGAGGAGGAGGACGAAGTCTGTGTATTTCCTTCTCTGTTCAAGGGTTTAGAGGCTCCGCTCTGGGATGGAATAGTCTGCCACCAGCTTGCCTTGTTTCCCTGACCCAGATTCACTGGCAAGCCACCAAGTGACGTATTTTCACCTTCACGATGGCCCACCAAAGCAGCGGTTCAGAGTCGCGCCCTGGCATCACTCAGCCTCCGTTCAAATCCTGGAGGGCCTCAAACAGGTTAGCCTCTGTGCCTTGGCTTTACCTTCCCTAAAGTAGAAATGATGGTTGTTAAGGGTACCTACCAATTAGGTTTATATATATATATATATAAAATAAACACATATTTGATTACACATCATAATACATCATATCATATATATGCATGTGTATATGTGTTTGAGAGAGAGTGTGTGCCCTCATGCACACGCACAGATGCAGGGAAGGGGCACGGGAAGAGAGAACATGAGATCATGACCTGAGCCAAAATCAAGAGTCCGACAGTTAACCAACTGAGCCACCAAAGCCCCCCAAAAAGATCTCTTTTCAAATCAGAATTCGCCAAACCTCTCCGGCCTTTTCCTAGTAACTGGCTGACGACAGGGGAGCCGTGGAGGTGACCCTTCGTGCCTCGATTCCCGTGGACCTCACGTCTGTCTGTCCCATGGCCCTGGGAGGTTTCTCCTGCCATCCATGTAAGAGAGAGCACGCGTTTGACTGAGATCCGCTCCGCTGTCCTGCGGCCCAGCTTCCCGTCCACACTGCAGCCCTGCTCCGTCATTGCCTGAAGCTCGTGGGGGACACTTAAAGGGATGGTTACCTGACACAGTAATCCTCACACACGCACTTGGTTTCTGCGGGACAGGTATTGAGCGGATCGGTTCACAAGTGACGGCGCGTCTCGGCTCCCCCGTGGCTCTGATCTGTAGTGCTCTTAGTGCCCTTCTCTGCAATCTGGCATGCCCATGGAGAAAGACGGGGCCCTGAACCTATGCTACGCTGGAGTTGGGCCGGGTTTGGCCAGTTACTAAGTCTGACAGGGACGGAGCCCCGCCCAGATGGCAGGGACTGAGCGGAGCTCCTTGGGTGAGTCAGCACGTCTGTCCTCGTAACACACCTACAGTGCAGGTGCTATTACTGCGGCCATTTTACGGGCAAGAAAACTGAGGCGCAAAGCAGTTCAGTCACTGGCCAAGGTCACCCATCCTGGAAGCCAGGGAGCTGAGCTCTGAACTCGGGCCGTCTGGCTGTAGACCAGAAACTCCCTGCACATCTATCTCTGCCTTGCCCACTACCCATCCTAGGACAGCCGGGGACAGCAAGGCTCCAGTCTGACTTGTTGGGATGTTTTCCCGATGGCCACTGAACCGACGGCATCCAATCACACTGTTGCTGTTGATAAGGATGATGCTGTTTGGTTTGCTTGTTGGGTTTGTTGATCTGCTGCTCGGTCAGTCGGTTGGCAGGTTGGTTGTTTGGCCTGAATAAATTCATGTCCAGCTATGAAGTCTGACTGAGAATTAATGTCAAGCATCTTCACGTTCATGATCTCATTTTATCTTTCCAGTAATCCCATGACATCAGATTACGATTCCTATTTTAGAAAGTTTCAGACAAGACTCGTGCTTACCCAAAGTCACATATCTAAGGTTTAGGCAGAGTCCAGAAAGCCTAGGTTGCCAATGGCTACAGAGGAAGCCTTTGGCTCACAGACATAGGAAACATGACTACAGGCCCCAGGTATCCACCGAGAGGTTCAAAGACAGAAGACGGGGACCAAAGCGAGCAGGGCTCTCGCAGAGGCGGCCGATGGGAAGAAAGCCACGGGCCCTCCGCCTGTGCTCTTGTCTCCTTGCCTCTCGCTGTCCTGACTTGCAGGCACTGCGACATGAAGAAAACCATTTGCTCTTCCCAAACAAGCTGTGATGTTTGATTAGACAATGGCGGTAAAGTGCTTTGAAGAGGCGACGTAGGAAACAGCCTGTATTTGCGTTTGGATGAATTCTCCGGGGGACTTCAGGAGAGATTAGGGCCAAAGAATGGGTCTGCTCAGGTCGCTGGGCTGCTTTGTGTGAGAATGGAATTGTTTCCCAAAACAGAGGGGCTGTCAAAACCACTCAGCTCTGCTCCACACCCAAGCGCGTCCTCTTTCGGCCCGGCCGGTCACCCAGGGTACAGGTTAGGTCCATCAGACTGGTGCGTGAAATGTGGACACGTACTTAGACATCAACGTGTGCCTTTGGGCAAAAACAATTACCAAACGTTTTAGAACATGATTCCGGTATGTAAGTTGTATTGAGAGGGAAGAAGAAAGTGAGATTAATAGACAAAATCTATCATCGAACCAGACAATCAGGTTGGAAGGACCCTCCCAGGGCATTTTGTCTGGCCCCATCTATGGTCACGTCTATGCCTCCCCTCTCAGACTATTTTCCTAAGGAGGTTGAGTGGTCTCCAGCTGATGCCCTCTGGTCAGGCTCTGTGTGAATTACCAGCTGACGAGTAAGAGTAGAATCACAGCATAGAGGTTAGCCAATGTTTTCAGCATCAACATCCCTATTCCAAGCCATAGGCGTTGGTTTGGGAACAACTTTGAAAGCTGATTCTTTGACATACACTGCGGATGACACTGTAGGCACACGGAACTTTCACGCATCCCCGGAAGTACAAGATAGCACAGCCAAAACAGAGGGAAGGTTAGCTCTACTTATTCATAGAAAAAATACATATGCCCTGGGGTGCCTCAGTCAGTTGAGCTGCCAACTTTGGTTCAGGTCCTGAGCTCATAGTTCGTGAGTTCGAGCCCCACATCGGGCTCACTGCTGTCAGCCTGGAGCCTGCTTCAGAGCCTCTGTCCCCCTCTCTCGCTGCCTCTCCCCTGCTCACACTCTGCCTCTCAAAAATAAGTAAGACATTTTTTTTTAAATGCATATGCCCTTTGATCCAGCAGTCCCATTGCTGGGAACTGACCCTACAGAGGTGCCAGCACAAATCAGAAATGAGATCCACACCGTGTTCTTCATGGCAGCACGGTCTGCGAGAGTATGTGGGAAGCCGCCAGAGCCCCATCAAAACGGATGTGATTGATTAAAGTGTGGTACATCCACACAGCGGAACGCTGGACAGCAGTACAAAAGGAGCGGAGAGCTCTCCCTGGGCTGGTAGGAAAGATTCCTGGGCTCCCCTGCTCAGTGGAGAAGAGGAAGATGTCTAGCAGGCTCTCTAGAGAGTATGATTCCTTTGTGCGATAGAGAAATAAGATCATATAAGATCATAAATCCCCTGGGATTTATCTTTTCCTAACGTTCTTATTTTGAACCACAGAGATGTGCTACCTATTTAAACACACATACATACGCAACAAATAAACACACAACAACATTTAGTTTTGTGTTTTGTAGAAGTGAATGAGCAGATACGGAAGGATTCCGTGAAAGGCCTCTTGCGCTCTCTCCTCCACTGCCCCACATCATCCAGCCTTCCAGCTCCGCGGTCCGCTCCTGTCATGGAACCTTCTGGCCCTCCCACAAGGGGGACCTTCTTCTTCTTCTTGGGTCTTGCAGTCTCCAGGGCCTCGGGCTTGTCCACGGGCTGCTGAAGCATCAAGTGTGAGGGGAGGGCTGCGCTCTGGTCCAGGACTGAAGAAGCGTTGTGGCTGATTTCCATCCCCACCCCACCCCCCACCCCCCGCATTATCCAGGAAGCAAGTGCATCTCTCCAAGTCCAACAGCCATTGTTTCAGAAGACACCATGACCTAGTCTCATGGCTCCTCTTCCCCATGCAGGTCGGTGCCAGGCAGCACCCTCCAACCAGGGTCTTCCTGGTCTACGCCTCCCACGTAAGAAGGGCTGGGTTCTCCCGCACTCTACTGCGTCCTAAGTCCTTCTCCAAATACAAGCCATGAGCAAAGGCTCAAGTATATGGTATTAAAAAACAACAACAAAACCTTCAATCCATACCAAGCTATAAAAACGAAGCCCAAAAAAATAATTACCTTTCTTGAAAATCAAAAATTTTTATGTCAGCTAATACTAAGTGACAGGTCTTTTGATGAACTGTGTTTCTTTTATTTATTTTTTTAAAAGTTTTTTTGAGAAAGAGAGAGAGAGAGCATACAGGGGAGGGGCAGAGAGAGGGGAGACAGAAGATCTGAAGCGGGGAGCCGAATGCATGGCTTGAACTTAGGAACCACGAGATCACGACCTGAGCCAAAGTCGGACGCTTAATCGACTGAGCCACAGAAATGGTGTGTTTCAGATGTTTTGACCTCTAAGGCCTTGCTGACCCTGGAGAGACTGGCCCTGTCAGCGCTGGCTAATTCCTAGAAACAGGACACCATCGGTCAGCTGAGCGTGCCTTTCATATCCCAGCCAACGAATCCAGAGCCCGTATCCCAGCCACCCCCTTTATTGGACACTCACACTCTGAACCACTATCCCCCCCACTGCCCCAATCACCCCAGGGCTAAGTGCCAGACCACTCACAGCCCCTACACCCCAAAGCCTGCTGAAGTTATTCAAACTAGCCAGCCTAATCCCCTGTATCTTGCCATACGCATTCGCGTTCATTCCTGCAGAAACCACAATAAAGATTCTTGTCCCCTCGCTCCCTCTGCTGCATAGCTACTGCTTACATCCTGGGGCTTCCCTGTGGCCCACCCACCTTGGGGAACAGATATGCACTGTAACAAGCCATCTTTACCTTTTATTTAATTTTAGTTTTTTAGAGAGGGAGAGAGAGAGATTGAGAGAGAGAATCTCAAGCAGGCTCCACGTTCAGTATGAAACCAGAAGCGGGCTTGATCCCACAACCCTGGGATCATGACCAGAGCAGAAATCAAGAGTCAGATGCTCAACCAACTGAGACACCCAGGCACCCAATGAACCATCTTTTCTTTTTTTTTTTTAATTTTTTGATGTTTATTTATTATTGATACAGAGAGAAACAGAGCATGAGTCAGGGAAGGACAGAGAGAGAGGGAGACACAGCATCCAAAGCAGGTGCCAGGCTCTGAGCTGTGAACACAGAGCCCGATGCGGGGCTCGAACCCACAAACTGCAAGATCATGACCTGAGCTGAACTCAGACGCTAAACCAACTGAGCCACCCAGGCACCCATGAACCATCTTTTCAATGACAGTCCTCTTCTGATCTGTTGGCCTCACCATACGTGAGTAGTAATAAAGCCTACTTTACATGAGGGTGGCATTTATTCAGAATCATCTTAATTAAATTTCACAGTAAAGCCTGGCCCAAGAAAAGAGAATGGACCCAATTTGAAACTGCAGTAGGAAAGTAAGTCTTTCCGTGAGTGGACAACGTTTGCACAGGCCACATGCAGACCTTCGAAGGGGCCCACAGGGAGGGGCACCTGGGTGGCTCAGCTGGTTAAGCATCTGACTTCGGCTCAGGTCATGATCTCACTGCTCCTGAGTTTGAGCCCCAGGTCGGGCTCTGTGCTGACAGCTCAGAGCCTGGAGCCTGCTTTGGATTCTGTGTCTCCCTCTCACTCTGCCCCTCCCCTGCTCGCTCTCTGTCTCTCAAAAATGAGTAGATGTTTAAAAAAAAAGTTTTTCTTTTAATGTTTTAAGGGGTCCATGGGTGAGTCATGGTCACTTCCAGTCATTGTCCTTTACCGTGTCACACGCCTCCATGATCTGATTTGCTTTTGAACAAAACACCATGTGGAAGGGGTGCAAACGAAGGCCTCCTTGAGTGGTAAAGGCAGTTGGAATTTGCAGCTGCTGTTTGCACATACAGCAGCCTTCATTTTAAGAAACTATAACATACTGTTCAGAATTTGGAGCGAACCCAGGCGAAAAAGCAGGGAAGGAGCTAACTTGAGCAGGAGTGAAATAGCCGTCCATAAAGGAGTTAGGGTAGGAAAACATGGTGGGTCAGTCAGAGGTGTTACGTATCTGTGATAGAGTAAACATCTAAGTGACCCTTCCTTGGGGGTGGGGGGCGGGAAGGAAGACCGCAAAGCTTTAGTGCTCAAAGGCACACTGGGTGTAGTGGGAAAACCCTTGTGGTCAGCAGCGTGGCAAGGGCCAGTCCAAAGCATCACAGAAGAGTCACGGAGACCGAGGAGTCAGCAGCAGAGTTAGCCACTAGGAATCTGCCGCCCACTGTGCGCCAAGAATGGCACTGATCACCCCTACGTCTCATCCTGTTGCAAATTTCCAACAACCGTATGGGATGGGTGTGCGTCCCTTCTCAGTGGGTGGGAGACTAAGGCTCTGTGTTAGTCATCTATCGCTACCCGTAACAACTTCCCCCTCCCCGAACTCAGCAACCTACACACAGTAAACAACTGCTCTCCAGTAGTTTCTATGGGTCAGGAATGTGGGCGAAGCTGGGTTCAGGATCTCACATGAGATTGTAGTCGAGACGTTGGCCCAGGGCTGCGGTCATCTGAAGGCTTGACTAGACCTGGGGGGCCCGTTTCCAAGGCGGCTCACTCACATGGCCGTCAGAGGATGCCAGTGTGGAGGCAGGAGGCGGCTGTTCACGACACGCAGCTCTCCACAGACTGCCTGTGTCCTCGAGACAGGTCAGCTGGCTCGCCCCAGAGTGAGTGATCAAAGAGGGTGGAAGACAGAAGCTACAATGTATTGATATGACCCAGAAGTCACACATCCCGCCATAACTGGTCACACGGGTCAGCCCTATTCAGGGCAAGAGGGGGCCAGGCAAGAGCTCAGGTGCCAGGAGGTCAGCAGCGCAGGTGCCATTTTGGATATGGGTTTCCACTGGACCCATCAGTATAAGTGATTTTCTTTTCCTTTCTTCTTTTTTAAAATGTTTATTTATTTTTGAGAGAGACAGAGACAGAGAGAGGGAGACACAGGATCTAAACCAAGCTCCAGACTCTGAGCTGTCAGCACAGAGCCCGACGCGGGGCTCAAACCCACAAATGGTGAGATCATGACCTGAGCCGAAGTCACACGCTTACCCGACTGAGGCACCCAGGCACCCCCTTGAAGTGATTTTCTTAAGATCACTCACTGAGCTCATTTCAAAGTCTACCTTACTCCAAAATCAGCACTCTTTCTACCACACAATCTCCTCTCCAAAGCCCACAGGCAGGACACCCCCGAATGAAGACAGAGGATCCTGGCTAAGCCACATCCCTGTTTTGTTGTTTTTGCCAAAAGTTTTATCTTCAAGTCACTGGAATTTTTGTTTTTTATGTTAGAACATAGCTCAGGCTTTCTAACGGGAATTGATGAAAAATAATTTTTACTTTACTGATTTTGCCCTAAACCAAACTTGCTGAACCTCATCCCTGGCTAGAGCTTTAAAATAACAATAATAAGGGATGGCAGCAATAATAGAGAACAGAAGATTTCCAGGTTAAAACCAGGGTGTGATCATTCCTATCTTTGAGAGTCGAACGCAATACACGCTCAGATCTCTGTGTTGTATGAGGAGGTGATTGAGGGGCATTTTTATTCCCTTGAATAACAGGAAATCCACCATTTATTCTTTGATAATAAAAACTGCATGTGTAAGAATTGTGACCATGAAAGTTCAACTCAAATTAAAGATTTTATGACTCGCGGTTATATTAAATCTTTTCAACAATTTATAGAAAGGATTTGAAATATGTCAAACGTGTTCCTTTATGTTTTTTCAAGGGAAAGATTTTATTGCCTCAAGTCACAGAGTCGGGAGAGAAATTACTCTTAGATCATCCAGTCCTGGCCCTGCCCGTGGCATATTGCTCCCTTCTGAACCACAGGCTGGGTATTAAGCCATCTGAGGTCAACCTCTTCTAATTAAAATGAAAGTCATAAAGCAAACTATTTCAATAATCCGCAGTAATAATAATCGCAAATTTAAACAGTGCGTATATCCAAGAAATGTAAAGCAGCCCACATTTTTTATTTCTCTCACCTGGAAACAAAAACTGAAGCCCCAAGGCAAGTGTGAGGGAACATTCATTAACTTAAATATTTATAGTGTAAGGGCGCCTGGGTGGCGCGGTTGGTTGAGCATCCGACTCTTGATTTTGGCTGGGGTCGTGATCTCTCGGCCATGGGATCGAGCCCCATGTTGGGTTCCATGCTGGGCGTGAAATCTGTCTGTCTGTTTCTCTCTCTCTCTCTCCCTCTGCTCCTCTCTCCCACACACACTCTTTCTCAAAAAAATTAATATATGATATGATATAACATAACATAATATAATAAGATTATATACGAGAAAGCACTTGACAAGGCGAAAAGCCTTATACAGGTTTGGTCTCCCCACCTAGACTCGGAACCACCTGTGGGCAGGGTCTAGGCAGACTGATTCCTAGAAAGCGAGTTCCTTGGACCAACTCTTCCGAAGCCCCAGCCAGAGACTGAAAGTGTTTCATGCCCAAAAAACGCAGGGGTACGGGCTCCTGGGAGGCTCAGTCGGTTGAGCGTCCAACTTCTGACAGGGTCATAGTCTTGCAGTCCGTGAGTTCAAGCCCCTCATCAGGCTCTGTGCTGTCTGCAAGAAGCCTGCTTTGGATCCTCTGTCGCCCTGTCTCTGCCCTTACACCACTTGCACTCTCTCTCTCTCTCAAAAATAAATAAAATAAAAATTACTAAAACAAAATTCTTTTTCAAAAAGCAGCAGTGGGAGGCAGGGGGGATGTGAAATCTTCCCAATATATATATATTTTTTGAATGCTTAGGGGCACCTGGGTGGCTCAGTCGGTTGAGCGTCCAACTCCAGCTCAGGTCATGATCTCACAGCCCATGGGTTCGAGCCCTGCATCGGGCTCTGTGCTGACAGCTCAGAGCCTGGAGCCTGCTTCAGATTCTGTGTCTCCCCTTCTTTCTGCCCCTCCCTTGTTCATGCTCTGTTTCTCTCTGTCTCAATAATAGAAAAAAACATAAAAAATGTTTAATGTTTATTTATTTTGGGGAGAGAGAAAAAGAGAGACAGAGTGCAAATAGGGGAGGGGCAGAGAGAGAGAGAGAGAGAGAGAGAGAGAGAGAGAGAGAGACAGAATCCAAAGCAGGCTCCAGGCTTTGAGCTGTCAGCACAGAGCCCGATGTGGGACTTGAACCCACAAGCAATCTTGACCTGAGCAGAAGTTGGACCCCCAACTGACTGAGCCACCCATGCGCCCCCCTCCATTTTTCCACGTGTGAAAGAAACAATGTTGTTAGAAGTTCCTTAGATTTTTGAAACTTATAATTTTTAAATAAATACAAAAGAATGTGTATACTATTTGACAGTTATGAAGTGATACTAATAAAATAACCAGTGGTGTGTGGGCGGCTCAGTTGGTTAAGTGTCCAACTTCGGTTCAGGTTATGATCTCACAGTTTGTGAGTTCAATCCCCACATGGGCTCTCTGCTGGCAGCATGGAGCCTGCTTCAGATCCTCTGTCTCCCTCTCTCTCTGTCCCTCCTCTGCTTGCACTCTGTCTCTCTCAAAATAAATAAACTTTAAAAAAAAAAAAAACCTACCACCTGGGAACATGTAACAATGACACAAAGTAAAGAGCTCCCAGAAAGGAAGATTTCAAAAGGACACAGAACAAGCTTGAGGGGGCTCCCAATGGCCGAATCGAGGACTATTTAAGCATGAAATAAACAGTGGTGGTGATAGATTATAACCAAGTGAATAAAACAGGAAATCAGGAACTAGGAGTGTGTGTGTGTGTGTGTGTGTGTGTGTGTGTGTGTGTGTGATATAGATGCAGGTATTGGCACTGATACATAAAGATGTAGATAATCACATGACCCAGCAATTCCACTCCCAGGTATTTACCCAGGAGAAATGAAACCATGTCCACACGAAGCTTTATTTCTAGCCGTTGTGTTCATCATCCCCACAACTATAGACAGCCCAGCCCACAAGACCATCAGCAGGTAGGCGGATAAACAAGTAACTGTATATTCATACATGGACTATGACTCAGCAATAAAAAGGAATAAACTATTGATACACACAACATGCGTAAGTATAAAAATATTATCTTGAGTGAAGGAAGCCAGACACAAAAGAGTAAATATTGTGGGATTCTATTTATATGCAATTCTGCAATAGGCAAAACTAGTATCTAATGACAGAAAGTAGAGGCATCTGGGTGGCTCAATTGGTTAAGCGTCTGACTTCAGCTCAGGTCATGATCTCGCATGGTTCATGAGTTCAAGCCCCGTGTCGGGCTCTGTGCTGACAGCTCAGAGCCTGGAATTTGCTTTGGATTCTGTGTGTCTCTCTCTCCCTGCCCTTCCCCCACTAGCTCGGGCTCACTTGCTCTCTCTCTCTCTCAAAAGTAAATAAACATAAAAAAAAAAAAGTACAACAGAGGTTTCCTGGGGTTGGGGGGGGGAGGGAGCTGACTGCAAAGGAACGTGAGGGAACTTTGTGGGGGATGGAAATACTCTGTCTTAGGTAAGATGATGGTCTATGCATTTTTCAAAATTAGATGATACTTAAAATAGGTACACTTTAGTATATGTGTATGTTTAAATTTACATTTAAATTTAGTAATCAACTAAATAATACTGATTTTTTTTCTTAAAGGACAGCCTCTAGAAGGGATGTCTGGCTGGCTCAGACCTTAGAGCATGTGACTCTTGACCTCAGGGTTGTGAGTTCAAGCCCCACATTGGCATGGAGACTACTTAAAAAAAAAAAAAAAGGACAGACTTCAAGGCAAAGTTTTTCTTGCTCCTTAGTCTTTCCTTAATTTCAGGCATGATGCCTGGAGACAAGACAGCTACTTTGTGACTATGAGGTAAATTAAACCGAAAGACAGCAGAGAAAAAAGGCAGAAAGAAGCTGGTGCCCGAGGCCATATTTTAGTCGCCAAGCCCTGCCTAGACTGTTAACCTCCTGACCTTCTTGTCACTGTAAGAGTTTTGCTATTTCAGTGAAATTAATTCCCAACCAAAATACAAAGTCCCTCCATCCAAATTATTCCCACTTCACCTTCATTTTTCAGCAACTGAGGATGCATCCTTCCTCCACCTCCTCTTTCAGAACCCCAAACCAAGAATTCAAGCACATAATCTGTACATTTTGAAAATGGCAGATACATAGTTGATTATGGCCAGAGGCATCCCGGAGCATTCAAAGAGGTCAAAAGGAGTTGGGAAAACAGGCCAAAAACAGCACAGAAGTCTTAAGAGACACAAGAAGATGGAGGGAAGAACCCACAGGAGATGGGATGGGAAGAGACTGGATGGGCAGCAGAAACCAATTTCTGCAGGGCTTTCAAGCATTGGCTGCCCCCTCTGAAATATGCAAACACACGGAGGGGAAGTCCAGCTCCAAGCATGGGGCTCATCTCCACGGGCCTCCATCCTCCTCTGATCCTGGGAATTCTTCACTAGCCTGTTCTTTTCCTGGTACTCCCAGGCAAATGATTTTCTATTCTTTGAACTTTTTAATTTATTCCACAGTGGAAGAATTGCTCCAAATTTTCTAGACTGCCTTTACTGGAAGGCACAAAGGTCTCCTTGTAATCAATAAATACATTAAATAAATAAATACATTTAAGATGGCAGGATTTCTTTAGGAAAGCTATTATTAAGTGGATGGCATTTTAGAATCAGCATCTTATAGTTGCCTCCTGTCCCAGGCAGCCTCTAAGATGGCCCCAGATTATACACACCTCTTTGTATTCATGCCCTTATGTAATTCCTTCCGTTTGAGTGTAGGCTGGACCTAGTGATTTGCTTCTAAGGAATAGAATACAGCAAATGTGACCGCAAATCAGTTATAGGCTTAAGTTATAAAGAGACTGTGGCTTCCCTCTTGCCCACTCTCTTATTCTCTCACTTGCTCACTCCCAGAGAGGTCAGCTGCCATATCCTAAGCCACCCAGTGGAGAGGCCCGCATAACAGGTAAGAGAGGGAGGTCCCTGGCTAACAGCCAACAAGAGGCTGAGGCTCTCAGATCAACAGTCCACAGGCACCGGATCCTGCCAACAGCCAAATGAGTGATCTTGGAAGTGAATCTCTACTCACACCCCCATCAAGCCTTGAGGTGGCGGCAGCCCCAGCCACTATCTTGAATGAAGCCCAGTGAGAAGAAGAAGAAAACAGGACTGGAGGAGGCTAAAAAGAGAATGGGTGTCTAATGGTTCTCATCGTGATGTAGTGTGTCTTCCCTGCGCCCATCCGGTAGCCCACCCCCCCAGGGGGTTCTCACAGGCAAGATACAAAGTGACTCGAGGCCAACTCTTTCCCACCTCAGGCCCCCAGGAAAATCTCCTGTAGCTTTTGCAACTCCCAATGCATCCTCTTTCTTTCCCTACCCTCTTGCCTCGGACCAGGTCGTCCCATGGCTCCCCACACCCCAATTCCAGGGGACACAGGTTCTCTGAAGCTCCATCTGTCACTTGACCAAGGTGAGCAACAGCATGCGCTCCAAAGAAATTCTCTCTCTCTCTCTCTCTCTCTCTCTCTCTCTCTCTCTCTCTCTCTCTCGGCTCTTTGATGATTTCCAGGTGATGTGCTAAGTTCTCCAGAAATGGACTAAACTCTGGAACACACTTAACACCAACTGTCAGCCTTTACAGCCTCAGCCAAAACTGGGATAGTCATGTTTTTAGCAACCTGTTATAGACCAGTATGCAAATAGAGCTATGCTGAATGGGAGGTTTTAAATGTGTGAAGAAGAAAAATATTGAAGGACACGCCCCAGGTTGTTATCATGGACTCCTTGCTGGGAGTTTACTCATTATCTCTTCACTGAAACGAAAACTACAAGTGATAAAGAGGGAAGAGGAGAGATCAAGGGTGAGGTAAGGGCCCCAAGCCAAAGGAAAAGAAGAGAGAGAGTGCACCAAAAGAGGGCAAGTGCATGATCATACTTAGCCATTGTTACAAAACTACATATATGCATGGACATAGGTTTAAAGATACTAAGTTAAGGGGCACATGGGTGGCTCAGTCAATTGAGTGTCCGACTCTTGATTTCAGCTCAGGTCATGATCTCCCGGTCTGTGAGACCCAGCCCCACAGTGGACTCAGCGCTGACAGTGTAGGGCCTGCTGGGGATTCTCGCTCTCCCTCTCTCTCTGCCCCTCCCTTCTCTCTCTCAAAATAAGTAAACATTAAAAAAGATCATATTCAAAGCCTGTAAGTTGAAAGTATTTTTTTTTTGAAAGTGATCAATGACCTCCCACTAACCAGATCCAATGGTGTCTTCACCTTACTTGACCTCACGGGATCTCGTGGAAGTGTTTGACCAAAACAGTCACCTGCTCTCTTGCAACACTGTCCTCACTTGGCTCGCACGATGCCACGCTCTGCTGGTTCTCCTCCTGCCTCACTGGATGTTCCGTTGCTGCCTTCTTCGCTAGATTCTCCTCTAAACAGCAGGGGCCTGGGACTCTGTCTGCCCTTATCTTCTCTGCCTGTACTTATCCTTACTCGTTCCCAGCCAGTCCGTGGCTTTAATGGTGCCTCATATGCGGACTGGTATCTCCTCCAGCTTATAGTCCTCACCTCTCCCATCAGGGACAGAATCTTATCCCATTTCGCCCTTAACATCAAACTGGCCTCTCATAACTAACATAACCAAAACAGGACTCTTTATCTCCCGCCCCAACTCTGTTCCTCCCCCAGCCTTCTCAAGTCTGGAAATGGCAAAACATTCACAAAACCATAGAAGCCAACGTCCTGGGAGTCATCCTTACCTCTTGCCCTCACCGTCGGCATGTGATCCATGAGCAACTGCTACAGGCCCCACCTTCACACTGTGTATGTCTCTGATCTAGCTTCAACTGCTGCCACCAGCATCCCTCTCTCGAGCCGCCCGACACCCCCTAAGTTGACGTCTGTAGGCCCACTTTTGTCCCCTTTGTTCCAGCTGCTCTGCAGCGGCGGCTCACTTTTAAAATCAAGTCAGGGGGCGTCTGGGTGGCTCAGTCGGTTGAGCCTCCAACTTCGGCTCAGGTCAGATCTCACGATCATGGGTTCGAGCCCCGCGTCGGGCTCTGTGCTGACAGCTAGCTCAGAGCCTGGAGCCTGCTTCTGGTTCTGTGTCTCCTTCTCTCTCTGCCCCTCCCCCTCTCGTGCTCTGTCTGTCTATGTATCGAAAATAAATAAAACATTAAAAAATAATCAAGTCAGTAGGCAGCACGGCAGTCTCATAAAATCAAGTCAGATCAGGCCAATCCCCTGCTCAAAACCCTCCATGCTGACTTCAACTAGCCCGTTTCCTGGCCAATGTTGACCTTCCCCTCCCCCACTCCTGCTTCTTGGGAAAAGTAATGTGCAAAGCTAGAACCTACATTTCCCAGATTCCCTGGGAAGGCAGTTAGGGAGGCCATGTGATCCAGTTCTAACCAATGAGACATAAGGAGAAATCACTGGATAGGGATTCTGAGAAAGCCACTGTTTTCCTGAGAAAAAGGGAGAGTGTAAAGCCATAGGTCTTTTGACCCTGTTTTCATGTGTTCCTGCCTGGAAAGCAAGTACCCAAAGATAAAGCAGCCATGTCAAAGACGCCAGGACAGGAAGGGAGAAGGGATCTCGTTCCTTCAATAGTCCCATCAGCCTTTGAATGGCCATCCCTAGACTTCTTGTTACGTGAGAAAAAATACATAAATTCATTACTTGATCAAATCGCTATGATAGAGTTTCTATTGAATGTAGCCAGATACAATTTCTGGTGCAAGCTTCTCATTGTTCTTAGAAAAACTTCCCAAAGTCTTACATGATCTCACCAACAGCATACCCTACCATTCTCTCTTATTCTTCCTACACCAGCCTCATAGACCCTCTGGGCTGTTCTTGGTACATGCCAAGTTCATTGCTGCCTCAGCGTCTTTGCCCTTGCTCTTCTGCTGGCATGCTCTTCCCCTAGATCTGTCACACGGCTTCCTTGAGCCCGTCCCCTCCTCTCTCATTCAGCTTTCTGCTATAAAGTCAGCTCTGGACCAAGGTCTTGCCTTGACTACTCCATCCAAAATTGGTTCATTCATACTCAACTCTTTAATAATTTGTTTTTACTCATAGCACTTACCACTAACTAAAATTGTCTCTGCCTAAGAGTATGTTATTTATCTTCTTGCTTATTTAATGTCTGTCTATTCCACCGGAATGAAAGCTTCAAGGGGTACAGGCACATCCCCTGTTCCTGGAAGAGTTCCTGGTATGAAGTAGGCATTCAAAAGGTATTTGTTAAATCAATCAATTTATGACATACTGCAATTGAGATGCGCTCTACCCTACACTTCACTCAGCAGTTCTTTGTAATAAAAAAGACTATGTACTTTCTTATTAAAAGCCAAAGACGCATGTTGGGTTTATTTTCGGTATTTTGGTCATGCCAGCAATTTTTCGAGCTAGCAAATTTTGAATTGGCACTCTGGACACATAGACACTCAATTGCATGGCCTCACCTGAAATTCTGGACCAGCTCCGCAATTTAAGGCTGATCTAATGACTGAATTTTGCAGTAGGGCGTCCAGACATCTGCTCGGACACTGAACAACGCCGGCCATTGTCCTTTTGGATTCTCCCAGATCACCCAAAGAACGGTGAGTTGGTGAATCCATTCAGAGACCAAAGACTCGGGTTTTTTCCTCAAACTTTTTCTAGATTGGGCCAGGGCCTTGATCACAATGTGGGCAGTGTCATGCCAAATGATAAAGGCGTCAGGAGGCCTGGTCTCAACTCCCGTTCACCAGCTACATGGCCAGTCAGCTTGCGGGGTCTCAGGGAGGGACACCCATCAGGGACCTGAAACCAGCCCCTTCCCTATAAAGATGAGACGGGATGTGAGAGCTCTGCGATCCTCTCGGCTCAGAAGTGAATCTAGATCCGAGTTTTTTGCTTCCTTTCCATCCTTGTACGCCCACTTTCAGTTCAGAGCCGCAGCTGCCAGTCCCGAAGCGGGAGCCCATCAACCACCCCTCCCGCGCGGCTGTAGGCTGGTGCCGCGGACCCGCCCACTCCCGTCGGCCCCCGCGGGCCGCCCGTCGCCGTGGCAACGAAGCCAGCCAATCGGCGCGACGGATTCCGCTCCTCCGCGCCGCCGAGGGCTCCGGCCGACCGCTCCGGCCGATCGCGATGCTGAAGGCCAAGATCCTGTTCGTGGGGCCCTGCGAGGTGAGGCTGGGCCGGCGGGGGCGGCAGGCGGGGCTCCGGCGGGCGCGGGGGCGACCCGGGGCTGTGCGTGGCCCCGGGAGCCCCCCAGGAGGCGGGAACCCTGTCCCACCGCGCCCACCCGGGTGGTTGCCGCTGGCCTCGGCGGGGTCTCGGCGCCCCCAGACCTTGACCCCTTTTTCGTGAGCCTGAAAGTCGTGAGTGGCATTTTGGAAGCGGAGTCTAGGTCCCCCGACTCTCCTTTGCCCGTGGGGTTGGCCCTAATGAACATGACAAGAAAAGCAGAGAGGAAAAACTATTACATGGCTTTCGAACCGTTCGCTCTTACTGTGTGTAGGGTGGTGGTAGCGGGAATTAAATCTCCGTGTGGACGTCATACACTGGAATAAGATTACCTTGAATTAAAGCTAATGTGGAAAACAACGTTAAAATAGTGGATATTCGCCAGCTCCTGCACGCATCACAGTTGGCTTGTTAGAAAGACGACATGCCAGTCCTGTCCCAGAGTTTTGATTCAGTGGGTGTGGGAGGGGTCTCAGAATCTGCCTTTTACTGAAGCTGTTGGTCCAGGGACCCCACGTTGAAAATCACTGTAGTATATGTGTATACGGAGAGATGTGTTATTCATCTCGAGACAGGGAAAGTCACCTCAAGCACAACACAAAAACGAGGAAGCCTTAAAAGACATGACAGCGCTTACGGGGAAGAGCACTGGGTGTTGTATGGAAACCAATTTGACAATAAACTATTAAAAAAAAAAAAAAGACATGACAGCGAAGATAAGCCTGGGGAAGGTATCTGCAAAATACATTACAAAGAAAGACTCCATAGAAAGCACGAAGGAAATTTCCAAATCAGTAGAGAGAACACAATAGAAAATCGAGCAAAGTCTGTGCATACAGGTACAGCTGGCAAATAAGTATCAGAGCTATTCAGCCTCACAGTCAACAAGAACACAAATTAAAACAAGAAGATGACCCTAATTTGCCCGTCGGAGCAGATGAATAAAGGTTAGAACACTGGTAACACGAAGCAAGAGGATGCTTGTAGGGAAATGAGTACTTTAGGATTCCGTTGACGGGGCATTGATAACAGCTTTTTTGGCAATCCAATTATTAAACTTTAACATGTGCATAGCTGGCAGGGCACCTTAGTGGCTTAGTTGGTTAAGTGTCCAACTTTGGCTAAGCTCATGATCTCCTGGTTCGTGGGTTTGAGCCCCATGTCGGGGCTCTGTGCTGTCAACTGGAGCCTGGAACCTTCTTCAGATTCTGTCTCCCTCTCTCTCTGCTTCTCCCCGGCTCGCACTCTCTCTCTCAAAAACAAAAGCTTTATTTAAAATAAATGAGCATAGTTTTTAGTGTAGCAATTACATCTATCAAAATCTACAGTAGCTATGCTCCCTACCTACCTATGTTCCCCAGAGGCCATGTACAGTATTGAACAGTTGGAAACACCCTAGGTGCCTATTTAGTTCTAAGTAAACTAAGGGACATTCTTACTGGAAAAGACTCCAGCAGTTAAAAGGAGGCAAGTCTGTGTGAAGTGACATGGAGAAGCCTCCAAGACATAAGCTGGTAAGTGAAATAGACAAGCAATAACAATATGCACAGAATTATGAAAGGTAAACCAAGCAAATATATCTTCTTTTTTTTCATGGAAATTCTCAAATATATACAAAGGAAGAAAAACCAATGCGCTCCTGGTACTCATCACCCAGCTTCAACAACAAAATATCTATCCATATATGCACACCCCTCTCTACCCCAATACTCCGCAGATTTGTGAACCTTTCTATTCCTTTAACACGCTACGCCCATTCCTGGCCTGGTGCCATCCAACTAGTTATTTTCTCTGCTTGAAAGCCTTGGTTGACTGCTTCTCATTCAAATTGCAGTTTAAACTTCACCTATTCAGGGCTGCCTGGGTGGCTCTAAGACTCTGACTTCAGCTCAGGTCGTGATCTCACGGTTCGTTGGTTTGAGCCCTGCATCGAGCTCTGTGCTGACACCTCGGAGCCTGGAGCCTGCTTTGGATTCTGTGTCTCTCTCTGCCCCTGCCCCACTCACACTCTTCTCCCTCTCAAAAATAAATGAACATTTTGGGACACCTGGGTGGCTCAGTCCGTTGAGCATCTGACTTCAGCTCAGGTCACGATCTCATAGTTCATGGGTTCGAGCCCTGCATCAGGCTCTGTGCTGACAGCTCAGAGCCTGGAGCCTGCTTCTGATTCTGTGTCTCCTTCTCTCTCTGCCCCTAACCTGCTTGTGCTCTGTCTCTCTCTGCCTCTCAAAAATAAACATTAAAAAACTTTTTTAAATAAAATAAATGAACATTTTAAAAAATAATAAAAAAAATAAACTTCACCCATTCAGCCTTCCTTGGCCACCCAGTTCAAAGTCCCTATGGCATTATCCTGTTTGATTTTTAATTTTTTTCAAAGCTTATTTATTTTGAGAGAGCAAATGGGGAGGGGCAGAGAGAGAGAGGGAATGAGAGAGAATCCTAGGCAGGCTGCCAGCATGGTGCCTGATGTGGGGCTCAAGCCCACAAACCCTGAGATCATGCCCTGAACCGAAACCAAGAGTCGGACACCTAACCAACTGAGCCACTCAGGCACCCCTATCCCATTTGATTTTTACTCTAGTCCTTAAGACTACGTTATCGTATGTGTTCAAAAGCACCTGGTCACGCAGACACTTAAAAATCCCTCATGTGCCTCATAGGCAGCTTCTTCATTTTCCCAGAAGAACGCTTCCCCTCAATCGATTGGTTTCGGCTGACACATGTCATAACATGGCATGTATAAGGGCATAGATGAAATATATCAATACACCTTTATGATGTCTTATGCATACCTTTAAAAGAACATTAAGATATATGTTAATTTGGAAATACTGTTTTATTCCACAGTTTCATTTCATGATAGCTTTTTTTAAGTTTTCTTTATTCATTTTTTTAAATTTTTTAATTTTTTTTTTTTGAAAAAGAGAGAGAGAGAGACAGCGTGAGCAGGGGAGGGGCAGAGAGAGAGAGAGACTCACACACACACAGAATCCAAAGAGGCTCCAGGCTCTGAGCTGTCAGCACAGAGCCCAACGCAGAGCTAGAACCCACCAACTGTGAGATCATGACCTGAGCTGAAGTCGGATGCTTAACTGACTGAGCCACCCAGGCGCCCCTATTTATTCATTTTGAGAGAGAGAGAGAGCATTCACATGAGCAGGGGAGGGGCAGAGAGAGAATCCCAAGCGTAGAGCCCCACTTTTCGAATTCATGAACCATGAGACAGACCTGAGCCGAAACCAAGAGTTGTATGCTTAGCCAACTGAGCCATCCAGGTGCCCCTCATGACACAGTTTTAAAATTCAAGCCCCTCTCCTGCACCCTTGATGTTCCAGTTGATTTTATAACTAGAGCCACTTTTAAACCACAGGACAAAGCACATCATCTGAGCAGTTTAGGATATAAGTGCTTTTGAATCTGAGTAGGACCCCGTTCCTGGAAATGTATTCCAGCCCGAAGAACCATTCCTATAACATCAGGCCATTTACTTAATGTGTTCATCCCATAAATAGTCGTGATCTCCCCAGACATAACCACTCAACCGTGTTATTTTTAAGTGACATTTAGTTCAGAAGTCCGAAGGCTCAGGAAAAATTACAAGCACAGTATTAAGCCTCCTGCCCCCGCCTTTCTCTCTTTCAAGTGACCTCTACAAGTCCCCAAAACTGGCATTGATTGAAATTGTTCCAGTATGGCAGTTGTTCAAAATACAACACTCGAGAGAGCAGGGCATAATTTCAGAGATTTTTACAAGGACCCAAGTGTAGGAGATTCCTTTCTGAGGAATAATTTGCGGGGAAGAAAAACCCCTTATCTTATATCTAAGCACATACAATAATTGTCAAATGGATGGCACAAATGTGCCAAAAACACCTGAAAACAGATCATAGTCATTACCTTTGGGGAGGGGAGGGAATGGACGGACGGGTGGGTATTCGAGGTGGAGGCCCAGGAGGGCTGTCTTGTTACTAGGAATGTGTAGAACTTGTATTACCTAGAAGGAGAAACAGCCTTGTTTGAGAGTGTGGGAGGGCCAGCCACTGTGGGACGCAGCTCTGACCCTGAACTTCTCCGTGACCTTGAGGAACTCCTTTCCCTTCTCTGGGCCTCCTGGCTTTTTTCTGTGGCAGACAGGTTTCTTGATGTGGCAGGAGAGAGACTCACTAACAGTTCCTCTCTGTTCTCAGACAAGCCAGGGAAATCAGTGTGGGTAAGGACACCTGGTGGCAGACATAGCGCTAGACCCCCATGCACCCCGGTTCCAGACCAGGCCGTGCCCACCACATCCAGTAGGGCAGCGAGGTCCTCCCCGCCAGAGAGAGCCCTCTTCCTTGGCAATGCCATGGCGGCCATCACGCCGGGCTCCAAGCCGGCTATTGGAGGGCTCACTTATGGTTTACTTCTCTGCTCTTCAGCGGGGCCCTTTTCTTATCTTCATTTCCACAGAGTGGAAAAACTGTTTTGGCCAACTTCCTGACAGAATCTTCTGACATCACCGAATACAGCCCAACCCAGGGAGTAAGGTGAGCCCTGACAAATCTGCCTCCCCGGGAGCGCCCCCCGCCCCGCTCTGGGTGAGGCCGGCGTTCCGCGAGTATCCGTGAGTATAATGTATCCTAATGTATCCGAGGTAGAGGTGCTGCCTTTGTTTTTTTTTCTTAGGATCCTGGAATTTGAGAACCCGCACGTTACCAGCAACAATAAAGGCACAGCGTGCGAATTCGAGCTATGGGATTGCGGTGGTGACCCCAAGTACGTAGAGGGTCTGCTTCATCAAGTGACTCAAAACCCCAGCTGACCCGGGCCCAGCACACTTCCTAGCATGGATTAGGGGCTCGATCCATCATTTGGGGACATGCACTGCTCTTGAAAACTTTAAGGATTGGGTTATGACACAACAAGAGGTCATCCATCAATTAACACTAAGACATTATTTTTATAAATTGTTTTCATGTTTATTTATTTTTGAGAGACAGAGTGTGAGCAGGGAAGGGGCAGAGATAGAGGGAGACACAGAATCGGAAGCAGGCTCCAGGCTCCTAGCTGTCAGCACAGAGCCCGACTCGGTGCTCAAACTCACGAATTGTGAGATCATGTCCTGAGCTGAATTCGGGCGCTTACTGGACTGAGCCACCCGGGCACCCCAAGACGTTATTTTTAAAGTCCAACCAGAAACAGTAGAAACGTTAGAAACCGGAAGCACCTCGCATCCACTCGGACTCCCTTGCAGGTTCGAGTCTTGCTGGCCAGCCCTGATGAAGGACTCGCACGGAGTGGTGATCGTCTTCAACGCCGACACGCCAAGCCACCTGAAGGAAATCGACATGTGGTATTCCTGCTTCGTCCAGCAGCAGCTCTTACAGGACGCTCAGTGTCTGTTAATCGCGCACCACAAACCAGGCTCCGGAAGTGATCAAGGAAACCTGTCTCTGTGTAAGCAGACCGGAATTCTCTTTCCCCCTCTTGTCTTGAGTGTTCTGGTCATTTGAAACCAGCCCCTCGCTGTGTGCGATGACTGAGCACCTACTGTGTCCCAGGCAGGTATGTGTTCTGCCTGCTGTGTCACTTGGAGTCACCGGGTTGGAAGACCTGTCCGCCGTAGCATCCACGCCAGGAAAGAGACACTGTAAAAGCAGGCAGACACCAAGAGGGGGGAAACCTGGTTTTAGCCACTCCTCGGTACTAGTAGGGACATTCTTTCCTGATCGGTCTTTTCTCCAAACTCCCATTAGCATGTAACACACCCCATCACAGAGGTGACAAAGTCCTCATGAAAAATGACTCACAATATTCAGAAATCTCTTCCTTTCTGGTGTAAGAACAAAGAGGACCTGGAAGTGGCTGGTGGAGCTGTTAGCCCGTCGCCAGGTGGCAGTGTGGTGGCACTATTTATTGAGCACCACTGTATGCCAAGCACTATGCTGAGTGCATCAGCAGTGGCCCGTGGTAGAACCTCCATCTGTTAAATCACGTCAGGCAAGACACAACTTTATTTTTGGACCCTAGAAAGTTAAACCAATGGGCTTCTGTAAGATTTGGGTCGGCAGGAACTAGACATGGCCCCTGGTTAAATGCTCATGCCGAATTACATTGTTTCCCTTTTTAAGCTCCCCCCTTGAACAAGCTGAAGCTGGTGCACTCGAACCTTGAGGATGACCCCGAGGAGATCAGGATGGAGTTCATAAAGTATTTAAAAAGCGTAATCAACTCAGTGTCTGAAAGCAGAGACCGGGAGGAGATGTCGATTATCAACTGACCAGCCTCTATACGGACTCTTCCACGTCACATACGGGGCCAGCTCGTTTCCCGGGGCAGATCTCTAATCTTGTCCGGCTACTGGCGTGCCCCGCCATGGCAGTGGAAGAGATTTTCCTTGTCTGCTCTAAGGTACCGTCAGCCAGGGAGTTGAGTCCTACCGTTTGTTCTCTGTCCTTGTTCTGTTGAAAAAATCGTTATTGAATTCTGGGGGTTCCTGGGTGGCTCAGTCACTTAAGTGTCTGACTTCGGCTCAGGTCATGATCTCACAGTCCATGGGTTTGAGCTCCACTTGGGGCTCTGTGCTGACAGCTCAGAGCCTGGAGCCTGCTTTGGATTCTGTGTCTCCCTCTCTCTCTGCCCCTCCCCCACTCTCTCTCTGTCTCTCAAAATAAAATAATAAAGACATTTTAAAAAAGAATTCTGATTCCTTTGCCCCAAACCTCTCCCAACAGCTGGAAAACTGAGCTGTGTATCTTTCCTCTTCATAGACGTCAAGTTATAAAAATTATGGAATTGTTAACTGTCCGAGCCAAATGATAACAATCCTTAATTCACTCAACAAATACCAACATGTCATGTTACACTGTGCTAGCCACTGACGATGTACAATATGAACGAAACATAAAAATCTCTGCCCTCATGGAGCTGCCCTTCTGTTCCTCTAGATCATAGTGAGGTTGAGTCCCAAAATTAAGTTTCACACCTTAGATACGGGGGGAAATTATGGATTCTGCATTTCCTATAACTGGTCTAAATCCCATGCTCCCATCCTTCTAGATAATGGGGAGACCTGGACCACACGTGATGCTAAATAAAGATACAGTTGATCTCCATTCATGGGTTCTGCATTTGCAAACTTGCCTACTGGCTGAAACGTATTTGTAACCCCCAGACCAACACTCAAAGTGCTTTCGCCGTGGTGAGAAATGTGAACCCCCGGACACGCATTTCCAGCTGAGGCCGAACAAGGCCACACTCTGCCTTCTTGTTCCAGCTGTCATATAAACAAGTGTCCCTGTCACAGCCCATTTGGCGCTGTGACACATAGTTGTGCTTTCCGTTAGTGGTTTTGCTGTTTAAAATGACCCCCAAGGGGGCACCCGGGTGGCTCAGTCAGTTAGGCGTCCGGCTTCGGCTCAGGTCATGATCTCACAGTTCATGGATTCAAGCCCCACGTCGGGCTCTGTGCTGACAGCAGAGCCTGGAGCCTGCTTCAGATTCTGTGTCTCCCTCTCTCTCTGACCCTCCCCTGCTTGCACTGTCTCTCTCTGTCTCTCAAAAATAAATAAAAAACATTAAAAAAATTTTTTAATAAATAAATAAATAAAAATAAAATAAAATGACCCCCAAACGTGGTGCTGAAGTACTGGCTAGTGTTCCTAAGCACAGAAAGGTTGTGATGTGCCTTACAGAGAAAATAAGTACTTTAGATAAGCGTCCCTCCAGCGTGAGTTATAGCGCTGTTGGCTGTAAGTTCAATGCGAATGAATCAACAACATATACTAAATAAGGTGTCTTTAAACAGAAGTGTCCAGGGCCGCCTGGCTGGCTCAGTTGGTTGAGGGTCCAACTCTTGATTTCTGCTCAGGTCATGACTGTAGAGTGGTAGGATCAATCCTGACATCGGCTCCACATTGAGATGGAGCCTATTGAGATTCTGTCTCTTTGCCCTCCCTTCCTACTCACATGCTCTCTTTCTCTCTAAAATAAAAAATTAATAGGTTCACCTGGATGGCTCAGTCAGTCTAAGCGTCTGACTTCAGCTCAGATCATGATCTCATTGCTCATGAGTTCGAGCCCCACATTGGGCTCTAACAGTGGGGAGCCCACTTCAATTCTTATCTCTCTCTCTCTACCCCTCTGCAGCTCATGCTTTCTGACTCAAAAATAAATAAAAACATCAAAAAAACCCTTTTAAATAAAAAGTAAAAAAATTTAAACAGAAGAGTTAAAAAAGATACTCATTTAAAAAGTGTGTTTGTACCACTTAAGAAAATTATGCTGAATTGGGACATCTGGATTGCTCAGTAGGCTGAGCATCCAACCTGGGCTAAGGTGATGATCTCACGGTTCTATGGGTTCAAGACCCGCGTCGGGCTCTTTGCTGACAGCTCAGAACCTGGAGCCTGCTTTGGATTCTGTGTCTCCCTTTCTTTCTTCTTCTTCTTTCTTTCTTTCTTTTTTTTTTTTTTTAGTTTTTAACATTTATTTATTTTTGAGAGAAACACAGAGCGTGAGTGGGTGAGGGTCAGAGAGAGAGGGACACACAGAATCAGAAGCAGGCTCCAGGCTCTGAGCTAGCTGTCAGCACAGAGCCCGATGCAGGGCTCGAACCCATGAACTATGAGATCGTGACCTGAGTTGAAGTCAGATGCTCAACTGACTGAGCCACCCAAGCGCCCCTCTGTGTCTCCCTTTCTCTCTGCTGCTCCCCTGCTTGCACTCTGTCTTTCTCTCTGTCTCTTTCAAAAATAAATAAATAAATAAATAAATAAAATTTTTTAAAGGAAATTATGCTGAACTGTGTCTTCTAGGTCTTGACGTTAGCCTTCCCCACCTGATGCTTGAGACTATCTCGGCCCTGGCTGATGCTGTCTCAACAAATGTGTTCTTTCCTCAAACAAGTGCAGGATCCCCGTTTTAAAACCCAAACCCAAAGCCATAAAATTAGTGAGAAGGGAGGAAACTGTTTTTGAAATGGTAACAGGTTACATATTTTTGATGTGACTTCGAAACTGCTTTATCAGTGAGATAATTCTCTACATTTATGATACTGGCCGTTCTTCCTACCAAAGTTAAAAGCCAATGGAAATGCTGTGCCTGCCAAGTATCCCCGCTTCAAAAGGAAAGTTGTCAGTGCTTTGATGTGAGCAACACCTCATCTGTCTTCCTGCCCTCTGCAGTTCATTCCCATCTAGACCTTCTGATAGCTTTTAAAAATATGCCTCCTTTCTCGAAAGCCTCAGTGCAGAGTCACCCCCAAAGACTCCGGTCTTTGGATGGGAGCATAATTTTAGCTCTTAGACATTCAAAGTGCAAAATAAAAATAACTCACCTATTTTGCATTATTGTCTAACTGGAGTTTTGTGATAAGCACTTTATACAAGAACCATCCCTTCTTCTTCCCTCTTTTGTGTGAATTTACGAGGCCTGGAAAACACCAACGTGTGTGTTACCCATATCATGTAATGAACTATTTTGTCCGGAGGAATGCAATTATAATTTTACCAGAGTATTTAGTGACTTGGTTTCTACTTATAGAAACCTATTTCAAGTACATTTCAAGAATATTTTGCAAATCTAACTACACGTGGAATATATCATTTTGGGGGGGGATGCAACTGTTAAAAGCAGGAAGTTGTGCTTTGCATTAAAAATATAGTGATGGGGTGCCTGGGTGGCTCAGTCTGTTAAACCTCCAATTGTTGGTTTCAGCTGAAGTCATGACCTAATGGTTTGTGGGTTCGCACCTTGAGTCCAGCTCCATGGTAACAGCTCAGACCATGCTTGGGATTCTCTCTCCCTCTCTCTCTCAAAACATATAAACTTAAAAAAAAAAAAACAGTAGCAATGGTTTTAAGGCATCCATCACAAATGAAATGAACAATCTAAAAAGAATGGTCCTTTTTTTTTTTTTTTTTTGAGAGAGAGAGAGCAGGGGAGACAGGAAGGAGAGAGAATCTTAAGCAGGCTCCCACATGGGGCTCGATCCTATGATCCTGGGATCATGACCTGAACTGAAATCAAGAATTGGAGGCTCAACGAACTGAGCTACCCAGGCGCCCCCTAAAAAGAATGGTTCTAATGTATGAGGAAACTAGCGCAAGGCAGTAAGTTAGGTCAAATACATATGTCGGTCAAGGAGAGTGGACCTGGACTTGATTCTATTACCTGCTGAAAAGCCCTAAACAGAACAGGGACAATTAATTTGGTGGCCACGTAGAGAGTAGACCTGGGGGAACATGACTGGGGGCAGGTTATCTAGGAAATGCAGGGTGTATGAAATACACCATCGAAAACGGAACAAGTTCTGTAACAATGTAGGAGGTAAAATTTGTGTTTGGGTGAACAAGAGAGAAGAAGGAGTTTAATCCCCTATCTTCAGTTTGCCTGGTTTTTCACAGGTGCTCAAGGTAGTGACAGTTAATCAATGACTACATTTCCCATAGTCCTTAGGGCAGCGTCGTCGGAATTTCCCGGAGGGCTGTGCGATGATCGCTCCGGCCATGAGAGTCCATGGAAAAGGTAAACAGGTGGGGATGTGCTCCTTCCCGTTACTTCGTAACCAAATTTCCCACTCTCCTTTCCTCCTCTAAGCCTCTTTTCTGTCTCTCGCTCTTCTGTTCACGGGCTTCAGGATCCCAAATACTCGGGACTTGTCTCTTTCAGCAACAGTTCAGTGTTAGCGGTTCTGTGCCGAGCGACCGGAAGCGGAGTGCGCCCGGGGGCCTCTGGGAAATGTAGTTCCATCTTCCCACGGCCTCTCTTCGGCGTAAGGGTTCCGTCTCCTCGGACCCCAGAACCAAGGCCTGGGTGGGAGGGACACGTGACCTGTCCGTTTGGAAGCTGTGGGGACTCAGGCCCAGGCCACTGACGGTTGCAGAGCCCCGAGCCCAACCCGTCTCCACGGCGACCGGCTCGCCGAAGAGACCTCTGGGAATTGTAGTTGGGCGGGAGCCGGGCGAGCGCGTCAAGGTCCGAGCTGCGACGGTTACTCGCCGCCGCGGACGGTTACTCGCCGCCGCGGTCGGAGAGAGCTCGGTGGTCGCAACCGGACCCGCCTTTCCGACAGAGATGGCTTTGCCTCGGCTTTCGAGAGCCCAGGCAGGAGGGTGGCCACCGGGAAAGGCGGGGTGCTGGCCCCGGCTCCGGGGAAGGTAGCTGGCAGGCGTGGAGCGAAGGCTAGCACAGCGGGTCGGAGCGATGAGAGCGGCTTCAGAGCGTGGCCTCGGGGGAGCGGTTAGTGCCGTCTCCTCTGCTAGAGAGGGGGGTACTGAAGCCCAGAGAGAGTCCACGATTTACCCCAGAGCGACAGTCAGGCCCTTGTCTGTGTGCGCACGCCTCTCTTCCCAGCACGGAGCACCGTGCCTGGCACGGAACCGGCGCCCAAATGTCTGTGAAGTGTCACTTCCTTCTAACAGGCAGTTGAAACACTTTTTAACAAATTACAAGATTTTTTTAAATTATTTTTTTTTAAAGAAGGTAGCGGACCTGTAGATGAGACTCATCAGCCAAATGCAACCTGTAAACTGTATTCGGATCATGGGTCTAACACCCAATTGTGCAATTTTTAAAAATCAGAGAAATAGGAGCATTGATTGGTGATACCAGTTACTGTTTAAAAAAGTTTAGTTGTGGTCAGGCTGTTAGGGTTCTGCTTTAAAAAGCAAAAGTATCTTAGAGACACCTACTACAGATTTTGTGGGTGAAATGATGTCTGAGATTCGCTTGAAAAATACCCAGTGTGGTCAGCGAGGGGAGGAAAGCATGGCAGAAAATGAAGAGCTATGAAAACCAGGTGAGGGACCCCAGTCAGTGCATTGTACTCTTTTATTCAATTCTGTAGTGGTATTGAAAAGGGCCATAATCAAGGGGTTTTCGTTCATTCTGTTGTGTTTCAGAAAGTTTCTGAATAAGACATTGAAGAGCCTCTCTGAAATGAATCCTCCCACGGCACAAGCGAGCCTCCTTGGGGACTTCTCCAGGCAAGAATGACCACAGCAGTGAGGAAGGCTGTGTCCCAGTGCCCTGGGATTCTTCAGAAGCAGGACAGGATTCTGACCATGAACATGGAAGCAGAGGACCAGTGATAGGGGAAAGAGACCATGCTGCCAGGTAATCAGCCTCCCAGCCAGGAGCCAGCCCGTCTATACTTCAGAGAGTTCTAGGACCAGGAGGCCAGGGACCCCACCAGGTTCTGAGCTGGCTCTGGGAGCCCCCGCCAGTGGCTGAGAGCACAGGGACAGTCTGCAAGTTGCCCATCCTGGAGCAGCTGGTGCTCGAGCAGTTCTTGGTTGGCCATCCTGCCCAGAGGTGGTAGGGCTGGGGCTGGGAGGGCACCGCTGGGTGATGGAGAGGAGGTAGGAGTTGTGCCGGAGGGTTCGAGTGAGAAAATGAACCAGGCCAGCAGGTAGAAGAGAGAACTAACTTGCGGAGACAGGAAAGGGTAGGTCTTCCAAAAAAAAATGAAGTCCACGTTGGTTTTGACCCAATACCGTGTCTCTGTGTTCCTCTTCTCTCTTCCCTCTTGCCTTTGGGGATCAAATTTGATTATTTGATGGGATGAAACACAGGATCATTTCCTAGGTTGGTTGGTTGGTTTCCTGACCTTCTGATTCTCAGTTTTACCAGGATGTGCTTCATTTAGGTCATCATTTAAGCCACTGAAATTTAAATCATTCTCTATGGAAACTGAAAGACACATTCTTTTATCACAGCACACGGTCACGTGCCGGTTTCACGTTTCTGGCTAAGCTGCCCAGTCTCGGAGTTCTTTAGCCACTGTGTTCTTGAAACTTCAAAGGAAGGGCTTCACCATATCCCTTCTTGCTGAAAGGCCAGCGGAGACTGTTTTTAGAAAACTTGTTATCTCTGGAGACAACAAATGCAAAGTTTGGAAAAATTCTCCGGCTCAGCAGATGCCTTGGCCTCACCCACGTAAGAGACTCTGGGTGAGAACTGCCCAGCTCAGCTGGAAGCCACTGGGGAGCAGTTAGGCTGGATTCAGGAAAACTGGAACTTCTGGGGGGGGGAGGGGTGCCTGGGTGGCTCAGTGGTTAAGCGTCCAGCTTTGGCTCAGGTCATGATCTTGCGGTTCGTGAGTTCGAGCCCCACGTCGGGGTCTGTGCTGACAGCTCAGAGCCTGGAGTCTGCTTCAGATTCTGTGTTTCCCTCTCTCTGTCCCTCACCTTCCCTCCCCCTCTCTCTCTCTTTCTCTCTCTCTCTCAAAAATAAACATTAAAAAAATTTTTTAAAGAAAGAAAAACTGGAACTTTTGGGCTGTTCTGAAGGCTTTGGAGGGCAACTAGACAGAATATTTGAAACCAGAACATTTAGGGGAAAGTTCCAGAAATACATTCATATCATCATATCAGATATAAGTTATCCTTAACATAAACGAGTTATTTAATTTTTCAAATAACTTATCAAAACTTGAATCAAAATCGGGACACCTGGGGGGCTCAGTTGGTTAGGCATCCAACTCTTCATTTCAGCTTAGGTCATGATGTCAAGGTTCATGTGAGTCAGGCTCTGTGCTGACAGCTCAGAAGCCTGCTTGGCCTTCTCTCTCCCTCTCTCTCTCCCTGCCCCACCCACCTCTCTCTCTCTCTCTCTCTCTCTCTCTCTCTCTCTCTCTCTCTCTCTCAAAGAAACTTAAAAACAAAAACAACTTGAATCAAAATCACCCAAGTTGTGCACCGTATGTGTATACATTTTTTAAATTCTCAACTATACCTTGGTGTAGCTGGGGGATTTTTTTAATAAAACAAAATTTTAAAAACGTCGGAGAAATAAGACTATGAAGGATTTTCTCTGAACGTTTTTATTAGGTATATAACATTTCATTTTTTGCAATGAACAGATATTTGTGGTCAGGAAAGGCTAATTTTTAAAGAAATACACTTGGGGGGCAGGGACGCCTGGCAGGTTCAGTCAGAAGTTCATGTGACCCTCCAACGTTGTAAGTTCGAGCCCTACATTGGGCGTGGAGATTACTTAAATACGATCTTTTTTGAAAAATACACTGGAGGAGGGGCACCTGGGTGGCTCAGTCAGTTGAGCGTCCAGCTTCGGCTCAGGTCATGATCTCATGGTTCATGGATTTGAGCCCCGGGTCGGGCTCTGTGCTGACAGCTCAGAGCCTGGAGCATGTCTTCGGATTCTGTGTCTTCTTCTCTCTCTGACCCTCCCCTACTCACGCTGTCTCTCTCTGTCTCAAAAATAAATTTAAAAAAAAAAAAACTTAAAAAAAATACACTGGAGGAAAAGGTCTAATGACATTCTCTTAAAAAAAAAGAGCAAGTCACTACCTTGACCAGTATTTTTACTGGTCTCCAGAACAGGAAGATGGCTGGGGGAGGCAGCTCCCCACCCCCACAGAGGAATCACCACACGTCACCCGCCTCAGCTACTTGAGCCGCAGTTCAGGCGTGGATCTTGGGAGCTCCACGCCGGTGGTAGGATGCGGCTCACCCTGGGGAGCAGGTCAGGGCCTTCGATCCTTTTCCTGGGCGCTCCTGTGTTAAAAAGCAGGACCGACCATACAGCGTCTAGTACTCAGCGAGGTCCCGAGGTCATTGGAGCAGAGCAGACTGTCAGGTCATCCACCAGCCCCCCAACAATGGCTGAGTGTCCTTCATTCCCTGAAGAGTGACGTGGGACACATTGTCGGGCTGTCGTGAATCCCGGTGCGGTACCTTTGTCGCTGCCCCGCATTCCACGGTGCAGCTCACGGAGACCTGTACTGACGGTAATAGCGCCTTTCTTCTTCCCATCATGCAGCCTCTGCTCCGTATTAGAACGGAACCCCGTAGACCCCGGCACCCTGGGTATACGGAGGGGAGCCTGCTCTGGGGAAAGGCAGGCAGTTGGAAATCAAAGAACACGACCCAACAAAGCATCCATCCCAGCCTGAAGGAGAAGCAGGCGGGGTAGGGGGACTGGACGCGCTCCCGTCTCTTACTTCAGAGAAGAGTCATCACACCACTGTTCATTTGCCCTAAATTCTCAGAACTCAGTTCATTGCTCTGTAAAAGAACTGTAAGGGCTCATTGTAAAGCCAAATGCCGCCGCCAGGGGGCAGCCGTGCCCCCTGCTTTTTGCCTGAGTTTGAGAAACCAAGAGCGGACTTCACAGATTTGGACACGTCCGTGGACGCCCACATCAGGAGAACATCACGCCCTTCCTGGGGAAGTGTGGTTTGATTGAAAAGCTCCCACACTGAAATAAGTGACACAGCTGGACAGCTTCTAGAGTCTCCTGTCACCATTGGGATCTGTGGGACACAGAATTAGGGGAGGCCAGATGCCAACATGACATTCATCTGGTGCGCGCCGGAATGGATGGATGGGTTGTTAAAGTATTGAAATGCTTCAGGACTGGTTGGTAAGCAGCTGCTGCTATGTGTCCCCAAGTGACCTCCCAGCCTCCTTCGCCACCCCAGCGACTCCTCTCTGACCCTCGGGACCTTTCTAGGGTCCGGGATCTAATGGTTATCACCTGGTCATACAAGAGACCCCTGCATCTCAGATGTGACCAGCATCTCCAGATGAGATCATGACCGAAGCCAGATGCTTAACTGACTGAGCCACCCAGGCACCCCTTATAAGCTGCTTTTTTATTTTTTATTTTTTTTTTAATTTTTTAATGTGTTATTTATTTTTGAGACAGAGAGAGACAGAGCATGAGAGGGGGAGGGGCAGAGAGAGAAGGAGACACAGAACTGGAAGCAGGCTTCAGGCTCTGAGCTGTCAGCACAGAGCCTGATGCGGGGCTCGAACCCACGAATGTGAGATCTGACCTGAGCCGAAGCCGGAGGCTTAACCGACTGAGCCACCCAGGCGCCCCCAAAAAATGCATGATTGTGGCCCCTGGATGGGTCAGTTGAGCATCTGACTTTGGCCCAGTTTATGATCTCACGGTTTGTGAGTTCGAGCCCCACATAGGGCACTCTGCTGTCAGCACAGAGTCCCCTTTGAATCCTCTGTTCCCCTCTCTGCCCCTCCCCTGCTCACATTCTCTCTCAAAAATAAATAAAACATTAAATTAAAAATATAGGGGCACCTGGGTGGCTCAGTTGGTTAAGCATCCAATTTTGGCTCAGGTCATGATCTCGCAGTTCACAGGTTCAAGCCCAGCACCAGGCTCTGTGCTGACAACTCGGAGCCTGCAGCCTGCTTCAGATTCTGTGTCTCCTCCTCTCTCTGCCCCTTCCTCACTTGTGCTTTATCCCTCTCTCTCTCAAAAATAAATAAACATTAAATTTTTAAATTTAAAATATAAAAAAGTATGATCATTAACTAGAATTTAAATAAAAATTTGGAAGAAAAATAAATGGTCAGTAATTTTATTATATGTCATCGTTTATTAGGTCCACCCCCCTGGCGGGTATACGTTTTACCCCCACGGCCTTTCTTTGCAGAGCTAACAGGTAATATTTGGATTTCCCACATATGATTACAGACGGTGGCCCGACAAGTAAGGATGAGGCGTCCAGCTCAGGTCAAGAACTTGCTGAAAGAAGATCCCACAGGTGACCCTTCATAGATGCCAGAGCTGGGAGATGCCTCAGAATGTTCCAGTACCTTAGGCCAGCATTAGAGAACCTCCAGATGGGAGGCCAAGTGGCTGCCCTGCCCCAGAGAAGAGTTTCAAGCAGGAGAGGGAAGCGGAAGGCATGACGGTGATGAAAGCGGCCCACACCACAGGCCAGGTGAGTGCCGTGTTCCAAGTCGGAAACATGCAGACACAGCCCCCGTGCACATGGAACACGTGAGGCCAGTTTTGGGGCAGACCCAGCCCTCATTTGCCATCAGCCCACACGGGACAGGGTCCCCGACCACTCGAGGTCACTCAGAACCTGGCAGACCGGACAGCAGGGAGGGCTCCTTCAGGAGGCCCCGTCCCCAAACACGGGCCCCGCTGTGGCCCTGCAGCTGGCCGGTTCGTGCTCGCTGGGCGTGGAAGGGCACAGGGCGATGGCCTGGCAGCGCTGTCACCCCGGCCACCCGGTCTCCACCTCAGCCCCATCTTGGGCCACTTTTCTGTCATTCTACCTTTTTAAAACATGGTAATACGGTTACTCGCTTATCAACAAAAGTAATACATGCCTGTAACAGAAAATTTTATTTTATTTTTTTATGATTTTAATGTTTATTTTTGAGAGAGAAAGTGTGGGCAGGCGAGGGGCAGAGAGGGAGACACAGAATCTGAAGCAGGCTTCAGGCCCTGAGCTAGCTGTCAGCACAGAGCCCGACTCGGGCTCAAACCCACAAACCATGAGATCATGACCTGAGCTGAAGACCGATGCTCAACCAACAGGTGCCTCTGTGACAGAAAATTTTAAATATGTCTGAACAAAATGAAAAAAAAAAGTCATCTGCAACGTTGACTATCCACCTAGCATTTTCCTAAGCCCCCACACACATTTTGTTCAGTGTTCAGAACCCTCTAGGGTCTCCTGCCACCTCCAGCGTGGACCCCATCTTACCAGCCATTCCTGGTGGGAACTGGACGGGGCTCGTGTGCAATACCTCTCTCGGCCACAAGAGGGGGGTGCTTGCTCACGCACGTCCTGCGCGTCCCGCTGGGCCAGAACTGGCGGCTCCCAGCTCCCACCGAAGGCCCTGTGGTCACCCCCCGCTGCTCAGTGCCTTTCGTGGAAACCTTCTTGGTTCTCAAGGGGGGGAAAGACAGAAATCGCTGTTTCCCCACGTCTGTCTGAATCCGAGGAATCCTTGGACACCTCCCTCCTCACTGTTGCAGCCTGGGACTTCTCAGGAAGGGGTGAACCGCCCGCCTGCTGGGGTCCCCTCCAGGCTCAACCCTCTTCGTGGTCTGCATTCTGAACCACCCGCCTCCCCGCCTGCGCTGTTGGCTCGCACTGGCCGTCTTCGCACCCCTCTCCCTGCGCGCCATGGCTGGGCACACCTTCCCGCACCTTCCTCCCTGCACCCCAGGCTGGTGCTTCTCCTTCGGGTCTTAGCTGGCCAGTCACCCTTTCCCAGAAGTCACTCTTAGCCGCGCGAGTCTGGGCTATGTGACGGCTGTGCCTAACACACAGCGTGCCGGGCCCCGCGCCCCCCAGAATGGACACTCCGTGAGGGCAGGGCCCACCTCAGTGTCACTCGCATGCCAGCACCGCGCTCCGCGGGGCTCCGTCCAGATTGGATGGATGGATGAAGGGGTGAGTGAGCGTGCCTGTCCCCCTTCCTGAAGTAGAGCCTGCAGAGCCAGTCCCTGCCCGCCTTCCATCCCCCTCCCCCCGGGTCACAGGTGCCTCTCACTGCCCCCAGGCTCTGGAAACGCACCCCCAGGAGGAGACAGTGCTGAAGGCAGTTGTCTGCCTGTGGCGGTGGGGAAACAGAGGCCTGAGGAGCAGGACAGCCCTAGTGTCAGGCCCTGGCTCTGCCACTTCCTAGCTGCGCCGGCGCCTCAGTTTCCTTACTCACAGGGCAGAGCCGGGCGGTACTGGGCTGGCAAGTTGCCTCCGCCTGTCCCCAGCGCGCTCTCCCGAACCCCCCCCAAAGCTGTGGGACACGGACTCCCCTGCGGTCTCAGAGACGCTACGGTTTTCCTGATTCCCTTCTCCTTTCCCCGCGGTCACCCACTCCACCTGTCACTGACACCTCCTCCTCCCCCTTCTTTTGTCCCCGGCACGGATAGTAGCGCCCGGCACAGCACAGAGATGCAGAGAGGGTGTCTGTTGAGTGGATGGACAGACGGATAAGTGGACGGGTGAACCAGTCACAGCAGCACCCCTGGGGTACATTCTCCAGTGATGGAACGTGTCACAGTTGTCACCAGTGGATGGGTGGCCTCCTGCCTGTGGATGACACCGGGGACAGGTGGGCACGTGTGAAGGCACAGACACCGCCAGCACGGAAGAGGGGACACCACACTTGACTGAAGAACGGTGAGGAGGAGAGGCGACGAGGAAACATCGTAGCCCCATGGAAAGGCCCAGAAACACGGAGCCCCAGAGCCTGGTTCTTCTCTTCCGCTCAGCGTTGTGGACCCCAAGGCCGAGGATACATGGGTGACTGTCCTGAGCAAACAGTCCCACAGGGTGTCTGCGTCCCTTACTGGCGGTCTGTGCCCCCAGCTCTGAGGCTGAAAGGTCAAGTTCCGGCCAAATCCTTCTCTAGGTTTCTTTCTCTCTTTCTTTCTCTCTCTCTTTCTTTCTTTTTAATGTTTGTTTATTTTGGAGAAAGAGCACAAGCAGGGGAAGAAGCAGAGAAAGAGAGGGAAACACAGAATCAGAAGCAGCTCCAGGCTCTGAGCTGTCAGCACAGAGCCCAATGTGGGGCTTGAACCCACGAACTGTAAGATCATGACCTGAGCCGAAGTCAGACGCTCAACCAAATGAGCCTCCCAGGCGCCCCTCTAGATTCCTTTCATGGTGTTTTCCTCTGATATGAATGTCTTCTGTGCGGCAGCCCCCTGCGGGCCCCCGTGAGCTCCCTCGTTCCCAGGAGCGCCCGCTGTCTTCCCAGTCAGGATGTTAGGGGGCGAATGAGGCCTGATTTCTCCTCCGATGATCATGGCGCTTGTTCACCGCACTTGGAAGATTTGGCTCCTGAATGACTCATCTGCTGTAGGGCGGCGTCTGTGCTTTCTCAGAGCATCGCTCCGCGGCTCACAGAGGACGTCAGTTTCTCTTGAGTGACGGTCACGAGGTTCAGGCTGACGTGGCTGGGGCTCTCTGTGCCCCGCGTGCCCCTCCTCTGTGACTTTCTCATCTCTGAGAGCAGCTTGTTACCTCCTGAGGGTGTTCCTCCATCGCTGCCATTCACAGGGACTCTTTCTAGGATGGATTAGGAAACGAATGGGAAATTTCTCTTATCCATAATAATAATCAAAGATCTCCTCTGTACTCTGCTTTGCTATCCTGCCAGAATTCTGCCCAGACACGCAGCCACATGCATCCTTCCCAGCGGAGCGAGGTTTGGGCTTTGAGTCTGGTTTCCCAAATCGATGCCTTTATCAGCATAAGTGTCCCGATCCGGGCCTCTAAGGAGCAGCCCCCACCATCTTCGAGGGTGACCCCGTGGTTCTGCTCTGGGCGGAAGGCTGAGTGTTGGTGTCAACAGGATGTCCTTGGTCCTGGCCCCACACTGTGATGACATCATAGGAAATGCAACTGTCACAAGTCACCATTTCCATGTGGCCGGCACCTGGGTGGCTCAGTCAATTAAGCATCTGACTCTCGGTTTCAGCGCAGGTGGTGAGCTCACCGTCTCGTGAGAGCCCCGCACTGGGGTTCTCTCTCCCTCTCTCTCTGCCCCTGCCCCACTCATGCTGTCTCTCTCTCAAATAAACTTCAAAACAAAAAACAAAAACAAAAACAAAACCCACCAAGTCCCCATTTCTAAGAAACAGCACTCTGTGACTGCACCAACATCCCAGCCCAGCCACTGCCTCTGGTGACAGCTGAGCGGGTGGGGGGGAGAAGGCACTACGGGTTGAAGCCTTTCTGTCACAAGGTAGTGATGAGCCACAGCTGGGTCCTGAGCGCCGGTGGTCACTGCCCATGTCACAGGTCCCCCACTGCTCGGAATTTGCCTACCCTCCTGGCCTGGCCCAAAGCCGCCTCTTCCCTGAAGCCTTCCCAGGACTCTGCAGGCCTGCTGTTAAGAGTCCCTGCTCTGTGCTTCCGTGAGAACCCCCAGCCCACAGTCCCGCAGTGTTCTAGGCCTTCATGACCTCTCTCCGCCTTCTCCTTCTCAGACTTGATGGAGGCTCCGTGAGGAAGAAGCACGTCCCGTCCTCCGTGTTCACCATGGCTCCTCTGAGCGCCGCAGGACTCCGGGTGGGGGCTGGCCATGGCTGCGGACACTGTGGTCCAGGCGGACGGACCAGCGCTTCTGCGCGGTCATGGGCGGAGATGCGCCCGTGACTGAAGATGAGCCTGCCTTCCCTGGGACGCCTTCCAGCTCGTGCAAGAGGAAGGTGATCTCGTTCTTGCTGTCACTCCTTCCCCCAGACGCCCCCCCCCCAAATCAGGCAGCCTCGCCAGGTTCACCCTGATACCCAGAGTCTGGCAGGGGCCTCCTCCCCACTGCGTCTGCTGCTGCCTGGCAGCGCCATTGGGGGTGGTGGGTAGGGGGGTGCGGCAGGGAGCAAGAAGGATTGGGCACCGCTGCAGAGCTGTCCGCGCATGTCCTGGCTGGCATGGGGACCGCCCTCCCCATGAACTTGTAGCCTGTGTCTAAAGCATCTCTGTGTTCACGGTGCCTGGCTGAGCACCTGGCGTGGAGCAGGGGGTGCTCCCGTGGTTCCCGGCAGCCAGGGAGTTCATGGAGGCCGCAGGGAGGACAGGCGTTCGTGACCGTCCAAGGTGACCCCCCTCGCCCCCTAACCCCCAGTGAGTCCATCCGCCCCTCGGCGCGTGACGAATGCCTGGGGTCCCAAGCACAGAACGCACACGGCGCCCCTTGTCTTTCATTAGCCGCGGAGTCCCCGTGTCCCCCACGAACAAGGGACAAACCCCGTGTATACATGCAGGGTTTTGAATTGCCGGGGAGGACTCCTCAGCTTTCCTTTAAAGCTAGTAAGTCGGAAATGTTGTTGACCAGATTCGCAAGAGCTAGGCCCGGATGCTGACAGCGCCCCTGGCACCCGCGTCTCCTGGGAGCCCGGGCTGCTTCTAAACAGCCAAACCTTGAAGCTGGTGGAGATGCAAGCACGTCGCTGAGGGTTAAGGAGGGAAAGCAAAAGAAAGGGAGGGCCCTCGGTGGCCGCCTCTGTATCTGCTCACCGGGGCCTCTGGGCTCACGGGAAGGTCTCTGGGCAGGAGCACAGCTGCCGCCAGGGGGCTCTGCTCCAGGCTAGGAAGCTTTTAGCTGGAATGTCATTTCCAGTATTGACGGTGGGTGTCTGGCATACTCTCTCAAAGTACTTCCCTGATGACCTTCCCAACACCTCACTGAAGACAAATTCATGCAGACAGGATATGGCTAACCACGTGAAGGCGCTGGGGGAGCAGGGCGCTGGAGGGGCAGGGGCCTCTGAGCTTGGTGCTCCTAGGCAGCTGGCGAAGTTGCTCCAGAGGCTTCTAGAAAACTGCTTGAGAAACCAAGTCTAGAAGGAAAGCCGTAAAGGGCTTCGTGATATGTAAAGCCCCCCCCCATCCCCACCACCCCCCACCCCGTGCAGGACACCAGGAGAGCCCTGCTTCCGGAAAGGCTGAGCCAGGCTCTCTGTTGCCCGCTCAGCACTGGCCGGCCGCACTGGGCCTCTGAGCCTCTCGGCCTGTGCGTGACGCCCTCAGGGCGGCGGCAGCGGCCCTGCCTGCAGAGCCCACACTGCCAAGGGCTTCGGGTCTCTTGTGACCCCCTACAGCCCTGGGAACTAGGCCGTTCCTGCCCTGGCGCGAGAACCAGGAAAGGAACTCAGGTTAAATCACTCAGCCAATAGCATGCAGCTGCTAAGTGGACGCGCAGGGGCTCAGTGCTGGAAGTTTCCATGTACCCCTCATGGGACTGTTCCATGTGTCGCCGGAATCGCCAGCCCACTTTCTGCCTCTGATGTGTGGCTGTGCTGAAGTGGTTTCTGTCCACAGCGCCTTCTGCAGCCTGTCAGAGCCACAAAATGGTTTCTAAGAGACCAAGTCTAGTAGGCACGAACCTCCCGGTGCCAGTGACGGCCGCGTTCGCGAGAGGCCTCCGGCTTCCTGCCAGCAGCCCCTGGGGTTTCTGCTGCGGCAGCTCCGGGAGCCGCTCGGGTCGCAGCAGATGCAGAAACCGAGGGCTCTGCTCGCGATCCTGCGAGTCAGGGGAGTGGGCCGAGCGGAGCAGGAGCGAGTTAGGTCTGCTGCGCCGCATCCGGGCCTCAGTGGGAGTGGCCCCCGGGCTGGGTTGGCTAAGATGGTTGGATTGTGGCCGGAGTTCAGAGGCCTTGGTTCTGTGTGCCAGCTGCCTTCCTCCTCTTCGCGGGGCATCTGCCGAAATGGGGCCAAAATGCCCAAAATTGCTTTTTCACTCGTGTTCAGTGCTTTGTGTTCTCCCTTGTGGTTTCTCTCTTCAGAGTGACTAAATCTAATATCCGCTCTTTGGTGCCACAGAACGTGCCTTGCCCCAAGCCCCTTCTGCAGGGGCGCCACCGCCCGGGCCTGTGACCGTGCTTCTTAGCCCCTCCCCGCGTAGGAGGACCAGGACCCAGTAGAAGCTGCCCAATGACTTTTGACGTCCCCTGGCTGGCTCAGAAATTTGAGGAATGCCAGTCAGACCAGTCAGATTTCCCCTTTGGGGACATTTGAATCAAAAAATCAGACAGTATCAGCACAGTGCCTGACAGGATGTCGTGAGGGCCAATAGGGCCCCGGTGGACCAGTGTGCTGGCCAGGATTAAACTGAAGAAGGAACTCGGGAGATAGAAGAGAAACAGGCCGTGACACAGGAGAACGCCCTGAGCGTGGAGGGAGCCACGAGCCTGTTCTGGCGACGGGAGAAAGGAGGGAATGGCGAGAGCAGAGCGGAGACCTGTGAGAGGCTGAGGGGGAAGCCAGTCCCAGGGCCATCCGAGTGCCCTCTGGTCCCCGGGCCCAGCCTGGCCACGTGTGTCACAGCAGCTGGCCCGTTACTCATTCCCTTAACCGTCAGGTGGCTTTGAAGTGGGCATGTGACCTGGTTCCACGAATAAAAATTATGAGGAAGTGGCTTGAGAACCTTCCGGGAAGAACTTTGCTTTTTGGTTAAAGGGAGGAGGCCTGTCCCTCCGGCTTTGAACGTGGATGTCGGCGGACATGATAGTTAGGACCGTAGTCACCATCTTGAGACCTAGAGGCAACCAGACCAAAGGAAAAAGCCAACACACCAAAGTTGGCCTAGCGGACAGACAAAAAGAGCCTGGGTCCTTGATGACAACGTTGAGCCACTATACCTATCCTGGAACCTGATACATTCATTAAATGTCCTTACTTTTTAAGCAGATTTCTGCTGTTTGAAACTGAGACGTTCGCAACCAGTGTAGCGTTCTTCTGAACCTGCCCATCAGCGACCCCTTAGAGCCCCATTGTACTTGGCTGAGGTACAGATGGAAATCTGCGTCCCAAACTTAGCCAGTGGAAATCTGACTTCCATGGTAGGAAATACAGGCCAAGACTTCTCACAGCCTACAGAGCAATTCCAGGACTCAGTCCCAAATCCCAGGGCCTGTTGGACACAAACGAGGAAAGACAGACTTAAGAAAGTTCTAGATACATGGAGAGGAGTCTTCTAAAACAGGGCTCAGTGATGAATTTGTGGATGAACAAGTTCAGTGGAGGGAGAGGGGGAGAGCCTCAGCATGGACCAGAAAGCCGTGGAAAGCATGCCGAGGGAGCAGCGAGCCGGACAGGCAAGTGGGGCGGGTCAGGTCACTGCTGTAGGAGGCCAGGGTATGCAGCAGGATTTTCTGAGGACCGGGGACTACCTGGGGGGGGGGGTTGCGCTCTGGCAACTGCAGCTAAACTGGGGGGATACTCGGCATTTTAGTGAACCCTAGTCCTCGTGGAATTTTAGATCCTCTGAGGAACAAGGTGGCCTGAATTGTTGCTGTTTGCCCTTCGTGTGGGCACCCCCCCAACCGCCACACTCTTCACTCTCTTCTCCACCTGTCCCCTTTTCTCCACCACTTCTTCCTGTCTTCTCGGCAAAGCCAGGAGCCGGAAACGCACACGGTCTCTTCTACCTCAGTTGGAGAGTAAAGAAAACAAGAGGCAATGCCTTTAGGAAACATTGAAGCTGCTGAGAACGGGACAAAGCTGTCGGCTGCCCCAGCTCTGATCAAGCGTCAGGACAGGGACGGGGCTTGCTTCTTCAACTCCCCACAGAGAACGTGTGGTCCTTCCTTCCCTGATGAAATACGAGGTTGAATTCTAGGCCTTCCTCTTTCGATTTCCAGTTTCAGACACACAACAAAGACGCACTGGTATCCTCACACAGTGAGAACTTGAGAGAAGCCACCCACCCGTCTGACACCCCCAGGGCGTCAGTAGTAGTAGACATGTGGCCCGTGGAAGGTCATCAGACGAATGGGGCCCAAACACAGATGTGTTGCAATGACATTCGAATTTGCGACCAGCAGATTCTGCCACTAAGCCCCGTGCCCCCTGCATGTCGCAGGGGTTCCCCCCCCACAAACCAGGGCCCACACAAGGCCAACCCTGATGTTTGTCCGCTGTGTTACTTCGTTTACTTAGCAGAAGTGTACTGAAAACCTAGTAGAATTATAAGCCAAGCACAGAAAAGCAATGATGCTCTTAGGAAGATAAGTCACTAAAGACAAAAACAAAACACAATTCCTGACATAATCAGAGACAAGAATGAAAGCTCTGGGGTGGATGAGAAAGTTTACCCCCTCCTGTGATGTGATCCATGCTTAGATGTGCCCTGACTTCCCCGCCACACCCCCCAGCTGCCCCATCCGTTGCGAAGGTTTCTCTGAAATCCAATAAGGAAAAGAACCGAAGGTTTTTCTTCCCTCCGGGTAATCAGGGTTTTTTCTCCAGTATGAATTGGCCTGATTACGGATTAAACGCTCTCCCCCAGTCTGTGCGACCCGAGAGTCTTTCCCGTGAATTCTCCAGTGACGAGAAAAGGCTGCAGATCCCCAAGTGATTTTCCGCATTGATGATACTCACAGGCTTCTCCTGAGGATGAATGATCTCGTGGTCAGAACGCTCCTCACTTCCCCTAGATAGTTCTCCATGTGCGTCACACGTGACCACCTCACGTCCCCACGAAATTAGCTGACGTCGTCTAAGGGTGGAACTCGGGCTGAAGGCTCTCCCTCACCCATTATGCTCGCCGAGCACCTCCCTGCTCTGAGATCCCAGATGTCTAATTAGCTCCGAGCACCATCAAAGCATTTTCACAGCCGTTACGTGCGTGTGGCTTTTCTCCAGTGTGAATTCTCTGACGTTTAATGAGCTCTTCTGCCTGAAAGCCCTCACATTTGTTGCATCTGTAGAGTTCCTGCTGCTTGTGAATGAGCCGATTCCATGTGGTCCTAGGATGCTGGCAGATGCCTCCCCAGATCGAGATTCTCTGCAAGAGGAATGTTCCAGTGTGTAGTGGGATGGGAGCCACTCCCCTCCCTGAGCCGTGAAAGTTGCCTGTATTCATAACAAGGCGTTCTAATACGGATTCTGTAATACTGAATAAATCCTGACCTCTGTTCTAAGATCTGGTCACATTTATTTTGGGGTTTTCTCACTTCTAAAAGATACAGGCAGGGGGCATCTGGGTGGCTCAGTCAGTTAAGTGTCCAACTTCAGCTCAGGTCATGATCTCACAGTCCGTGAGCCTGAGCCCCGAGTAGGGCTCTGTGCTGACAGCTCAGAGCCTTGGAGCCTGCTTGCAATGCTGTGTCTCCCTCTCTCTCTGCCCCTCCACCGCTCACAGTCTGTCTCTTTCTCAAAAATAGTTTAAAAAAAATTTTTTTAAGATACAGGCGAATCGCAAACTATCCCCACATTCCTCCTGCTCATGGGATGGGGTCCCTGACGGCTCCCTGAGAGGCCTCCGTCTTCACAGGCCCCTGCGCCCTCAGGGACCAGGTCGCCCTCCCACAGCCCCTCTCACTGCATTCACCTAGGAGGCTGCTGCGGCGGAAAGTCCCCGCTTCGGGGCCAGCTTGCTCTTGGTCACAGCGAATGTGAGTGCCAACCGTTCTCACAGAACCAGAACAAGTCTTGGACTAAGAAACTGGGGAGAAAATGAAGGGTAAAAGTGGCCTTTGGGTGAATTTATAAAGTGATGGGGGTGACAGGCAGCTGGTTACTTATTATCTTCCCCTTCTCTCCTTTAATGAGCCCTATTTTGGTCCCACTGAGAATGTGCCCATTAATAATCCCTGCTGGGGTGCTTGGGTGGCACTTGAGTTAAGCATCCAACTCTTGGTTTCAGCTCAGATCACGAACTCATGGTTCGTGAGTTCGAGCCCAATTCAGACTCTCTTGATCACAGCTGGAGCCTACTTGGAATTCTCTCTCTCTCTCTCTCTCTCTCTCTCTCTCTCTCTCTCTCTCTCTCTCTCTCCTCCCCCCCAATTCTCTGCTCCTCCCCATATCCACGTGTGCATGCTCTCCCCCCCGCCCTCTCAGAATAAACTTAAAAATAATACCTTCCCTAGTGACTCAAGGGAGCACATGAGGACTTGGAAGGAGGCTGTGCCCTCTCTGCCCCTGGATCCGGATGCTGGCCAAATAGATGTGTTCACTGTGTGAAGACCCATAAGGAGTGAGCTCGGGAGTCACGCATTTCCTATGAGGAAGAGTTAAAAGTGACCCCGGAGCAGCCAGCGAATGAGCCATAGGCCAGACTGGGCTTCCATGAAAACTTGTTAGAGGACTGGGGGGAAGGGGACCCTGGAGCAGAAACATTTTCCCTTTTCCCTGCGCCCCCCCCCCCTCGGGTCCTGGAGGCGCAGCAGCGTCCTGGGAGCGCGTGGAGGAGGGTCACGTCGGAAGACGGCACGCCAGCCTCGGGAAGGTGCCTGGTCCCTGCGGCCTTGACGTCTCACCCCTGCAATTTTCACTTTTTTCAGTCTAGTGGGTGAGAAGTGACTGACACTTAGGTTAGGCATCTTTCCCTGTGTTTACTGCCTCTTGCATTTGATTCCGTTCGTCTTTCTCTTTGTCCCTTTGCAAAAGTGCTGTGTTCGTTGAAGGTATTCTCCCTTTGCGTGTCAGACGTGATGTAGATGTCCTTCGACGTCCTTCCATACTGGTCATTTGTCTCTTGAGTTTGTGTTACTCCCCAGTGAAGATTACTACATTTTTATTTTATAGCTTCTGAATTTTTGCACATTCTGACTCAGCCCCCCCTTCTTGCAGGTGCTTTCAGACTTTGGTTGCTTTTTGATAAAATCTTGGGTAAGGACCGACCCAGATAAAGGTCTGGCTCTTCTCTCCCCCATCATCTCTCAGCACAAAACTACGTTGTCTTAGCTATTTTGAAATACAACCTTTGTTAAGGGTTCAATTCCCATCTGAATGTGTGTCTTTTTCTTGAATCTCTTATGTCTACACCTCCGATACATAATCATTTTAACTTTTTCTTTTTAATTAGACATTTTTTAATGTTTATTTTTGAGAAAGAGAGAGAAAGCGTGAGTGGAGGATGGACAGAAAGAGAGCAAGATGGAATCCGAAGAAGACTCGGGGCTGACTGAGCCACTGCAATGTTTTCTTTGTAAGCTGCTTTCCAATCTGCTAAGGCTGCTGCCTCATTGCTCTTTTTCAAAACTCTCATATATCCACTAAGGTGGGTAAGTGGGAGTCAGTGATTGTCACTCAGAGATTACCATGATGTCAGGGGCAGTACAGGGCCTCCTCAATACAGATAATATTCTAACAATAACCTCATCTTAGACAGCCCCCCCCCCTTCCTCTGCGATGGATTCTTGGAGCCATTTGGTAAGCAAAAGTCGTATTTTCCCTTAATTACTCACGTCCAGAAACCCAACATCAAGTTACAGTTCTGATAAATATGTCATAAAAGCAAAACCATAAACCTTAGGGTGGACTTCAGAAATATAAAAGGGCAGCACTGTGCTTCAGGTCCTATGGCGTGGACATACGGGGACTCCAGATGATAATGTCACAGGCCTCTACATGCTGTGAAGTTAACACAAAGCCCAGACCATTCTGCCTTTCTGTGCAATCTGAAAATAGCCCTCTCCGTGTCAAAAGGACAAACGCAACACCAAAAGTTATGTTTCCCTTTTTGGAATTTAGGAGATTCATGAAGAAGTTATGTGTAAGATCTAAGTTTCTTTTTAAAATAAACTTTGCAGGGGCACCTGGGTGGCTCAGTCCAACTTTGGCTCTTCCAACTTTTGGCCACGTAAAAACAACACAATCCAACTATATACTGTAGATAAGAAACTCATTTCAAATATAAAGATACGTGTAGATTGAAAGTAAAAGGATAAAGATACACCATGCAAACTTCAGTCAGTAGAAATCAGGAGTGGCTAGGTTAATATCAGATAAGGTAAACCAGAGCAATGAAAATTGCGAAGGATAGAGAAGGTCATCACATACCAGTGAAAGGATTTATCCACCAAGAAGGCATAGCGGTCCTAAATGAGTATGGACCAAACAAAAGAATTCCAATACATGAAGCAAAGTTGATAGAACTGAAAAAGAGAAATAGACCAACCCACAACTGTAGTTGAGGACTTTTAACACCATCTCAACAGTAGACAGAATTACTAGTGAGAAAACCGGCAAGGATGTAGACCTTCAATAGGACCTAATTGATATTTATAGAACCACTCCACCCAAGAACAGCAGAATACTCATTCTTTTCAAGTGCACCTGGGGCATTCACAAAGATAGACTATGTCCTGGGTCATAAAACAAATTTCAGCAAATTCAAAAGAATTGAAGTCATACAGAGTGTGGCCTTTGATCACAATGGAATCAAACTAGAAATCAGTAACAGCAAGATAGCAGGGAATTCTCCAAACACGTGGACACACACAGTAATCCACGTGTCCAAGAGGAAGTGTCAAAGGAATAAATCACATTGCACTGGATGAAAACGGAACGTCTCAACATTAATGGACACGGCCAAAGCCGTCTGAGAGACCAGTGGTGAGGGTGACGTTCCATACCCAACATTCAACTCCTATCCGCCAGTAGAAGTGGCTGGAGACAGAGAGAGACAGCGGGTCGGGACATACACCAACATGGCACCGAGTCATCGGCCTCGTGATGATACACACTGAGCATGCCCAGCGGCACCACCACAAGGGGGCCTGTAGAGGAGCAGCAGAAAGCCTGTGTTGGGTCTCCCCTGATCCTCTCCCGCTACATTGCGGGGGAATCGGCCCCCTTTCTTCCAGACCCAATGCCTGCAGCAAAGCAATCTCCCCCAATTCTGTTGTCCAGAAACCCTAAAATAGAATATACTTGCCCTCCCTAGAACCACCCCACCCCTTAGGTCTGTCCCTCACCTTCGAAAGAAAAGATCTGCCAACCTCTTCTGAGCAAACGATCTCTTTAGTTCTACCCCTTGAGAAGTCGCTGATAAATTCTCACCACCTCACCGGCGCCAGAGGTCAGGGACTGGGCGCCCATGCTGAGCACAGCACAGAGCAGACCACGGTCTGGAGGGAAGAGGAGGGCATCCGCGTGGACGATTTTTCAGCCATTGTCACCCTGGTCAAAACCATCACCGAAACCTCCAGAGGTCACCTCCTCACCCAAGTTGTACCCAGTGAGGTCATTCCAAAGCACACACATGAGAATGACAGCCACACGACGTGTGAGAACACAGGCACCCTGGAGGTGATGACGGACAATCGATTGATTTCAAGTGCTTGGGGAAAGAAGCCACCGCCGTCAGCACCATGACACCTGCCACCCCCAACATTTCACTGACGTCTCAGACCAGCACACTCTGTAAGTGTGGACAAGGCCGTCACTCAGCCAGGGTGTGGTGCTTGACAGCCGACACTGAGACATCAGCAGAATAATTCCGTCTCCACGGAGTCAATGTGAAAATCCACAGGGATCTAGAGTCCTAGCTTGTGGCCATGTGGCAGGAAGCCGCTGTCCTCCTCTAGCCCACAAAGCCACAGCTGGGCAAGTCACCCCCCACAAATTCAAAGCATTACGGCCTGGGTGGCCTGGCGTAACTGCGTCACATACATAGAGCCAGTCAGGAGCCAGAGGAGGCCTGGCTGGGCATAGGATGAGAGCAGGGTTTCTCAACCCTGGCACTACTGACATTCAGACCAGATCATTCTTTGTTCTGGGCAGGGCAGTCTGGACACTGGTGGGGTATTTAGCAGCATCTCTGACCTCTTCCCGCTAGATGCCACCAGCAGTCCTCCAGTTGCAACAATCAAAAAATATCTCCAGAGGCACCTGGGTGGCTCAGTCGGTTAAGCGGCCGACTTCAGCTCAGATTATGATCTCTCAGTTTGTGAGTTCGAGCCCCGCATCAGACTCTGTGCTGACAGCTCAGAGCATGGAGCCTGCTTCAGATTCTGTTTCTCCCTCTCTCTCTGACCCTCCCCTGCTCACACTCTGTCTTTCTTTCAAAAATAAATCAACATTTAAAAAAAAATTTTTTTTTTTAAGATAGGATTCAATCAAGAAAAAGCATGACAAGGCAGAGAGTAAAGGGGCCAGTTAAGAAAGAGCCAAGAGGTAGGGATGGAAGGCAATAGAATTATGTGGATGTGATGGTTGGGACCTTATTACCAGAAGGGAAGCTTGGAGTCAGGAGCCCTGGGCTCTAATATCAACTTTGCAATTTTCTGTTCACGTGGTCCTGGAACGGGCACTTCCGAGCAGGTATGTTTCTCTGTCAACTAAATGCAGATAATAGCGCCGGCCCTGCCTGCCACACTGGGTCGCAGTTAGAAATCACATCAGATGATTTCCATGAAGATGCTCTGAAAACAACACACTGAAAAGACTAAAATATTGGCCATTCCCACAGACTCCAAAGACTAATAATAAGAGTTAATAGGATAGTAAGGGAACATGCAAACAACTGTACCTATATAAATTCAACAACTTGGATGAGATGGACCAATTCCTTGAAAGCTACAAACTACCAAAATTGGTCAATTACGAAATAGATGATTTTAGAAGTTCTATAACAATTTAAAAGACTGAATTCTTGGGACAACTGGGTGGCTCAGTTAAGCATTCAACTCTTGATTTCAGCTCAGATCATGATCTCACCGTTGTGTGATCAAGCCCTGCATTGGGCTCTGTGCTGACACATGGATCCTCCTTGGGATTCTCTCTCTCCCTCTTTCTTCCCCTCTCCCACTTACACGTGTGTATGTTCTCTCTCTCTCTCTCTCTCTCTCTCTCTCTCTCTCTCTCTCTCTCTCTCCTGCTCTCTTTCTCAAAATAAACATTTAAAAAAAAACTGGGGTGTCTACGTGGTCCAGTAGATTAAGCATCCCACTTCTGCTCAGGTCATGATCTTGCAGTTCATGAGTTCGAGCCCCACATTGGGCTCTGTGCTGACAGCTCAGAGCTTGGAGCCTGCTTCAGATTCTGTGACTCTCCCTCTCTCTCTTTCTCTCTCTCCCTCCCACCTCAAAAATAAACATTAAAACAATTAGGGGTGCCTGGGTGGCTCAGTCAGTTAGGTGTCAGACTTCAGCTCAGGTCATGATCTCTGTGGTTTATAAGTTCAAGCCTCATGTTGGGTTCTGTGCTGACAGCTCAGAGCCCAGAGCCTGCTTCTGATACTGTGTCTCCCTTTTTCTCTGTCCCTCTCCCATTCACACACACTCTCTCTCTCTCAAAAAGTAAATAAACATTAAATTTAAAAAAATTTTTAATGTTTATTTACTTTTTGAGAGAGAGAGAGAGGCAGAGCATGAGTGGGGAAGGAGCAGAGAGGGAGACACAGAATCGGAAGCAGGCTCCAGGCTCTGAGCTGTGAGATCGTAACCTGACCCGAAGTTGGCCACTTAACCAACTGAGCCACCCAGGCGCCCCTAAATTTTTTTAATTTAAAAAAACTAACTTGGTTTTAGAGAAAACAACCTGTGTCCCATAACTAACCTGGTGGTACCCTGGCAGGACCCACGGGACTCACATCAAGTTATACTTGAGGTTAAGATTTATTACAGCAAAGAATACAATGCAGGAACAGCAGGAAAAAGATATTTATAAGCAAAGTCTGGAGAGGTCAAATGCATGCTTTCATATCTCTCTGTGGGGACAGCCGCACAGACACGCCTTCTCCATGTGCAAACAGCAGGAACATATGTGACATGTCCTGGCCCAGGAAATACTGCCTGAACCTGAGTCTTGGGGTCCAAAGCTCTTTTTGATAAATTTTTTTTAACATTTATTTTGTAGAGAGAGAGAGAAAGGGAGAGAGAATGAGTGAGGGAGGGGCAGAGAGAGGGAGGGAGACACAGAATTTAAAGAGGTTCCAGGTTCCAAGCTGTCAGCACAGAGCCCAATGCGGGGCTCGAACTTCACAAATCGTGAGATCATGACCTAGGCCAAAGTCGGCCACTTAACCGACTGAGCCACTCAGGCGCCTCCTTCCTTACGTTTATTTTAAACATGCTGACAACCTGGCTCTTCTCAACCTCCTGCTTTGGCATATAGAATAACATCTTCTCCGTGGCTGTGCGAATGTTCCAGGAGTTTTGTTCTCAGAGTCTGCCCAAGGGTCATCACCATGGTTACACAGATAAGTGAGGAATGGGTGACACAGAGCTGCTGTGTTCACTTTTAGCTCACATTCTTAAAATTGAGAAAACTGAGTTTTAAGGAACCTTGGTCTAAACCAAAATTCTTCAACCTGACACAGAAAGCGGGATCCACCCAAGAAAAAAATCGATAGATTTAAATTGTATCAAAATTAAAATTTTTGCTCTGCAAAAGACCCTCTTAAGAGGTTGTAAGACGGGCAAAACGTTTGTAAAGTGCATATCTGGCGAAGGACTTTATCTAGAAAACACTCAGCAGTAAACAAACAAAGCGCCCCAGATAATCCAGTTCAAAAATGGGCGAAATACACGAGCAGGTGTTGCACGAGAGGTTATAAAATGCTCAACATCCTTAGCCGTTAGGGAACTGCAAATAATTCACTTGACCATTTATGACTTGGACAAAACGGAAAATACTGGTAATAGCAAGTACTGGCAAGGAAGCAGAGAAATTGGATCTCTTCTGTGTTTCCAAAGGGACATTCGCTTTTGCCAGGTGCCTGGGGCGCCATCAAAACCAGCACCGCTTTCAGCCAAATTCCTACTTCTGCACCACCTCTGAAGCCTCAGGAAGCCTGGGCTGGATTTATTGCCCCCCAGGAATCTTTCCCTTTGTGACAAAAGAACATGGGTTTCTAGAGGAGAAAGCAAGAAACAACCTCCTTGACCTCAACTGCAGCAATTTCTTACTTGACACATCCCCAAAGGCAAGGGAATCAAGAACAAAAATGAACTATTGGACCTCATCAAGATCAAAAGTTTCCGATCTGCAAAGGAAACAATAAAACTAATAGGCAACTGACAGAATGGGAAAAGATAGTTGCAAATGACCTATCAGATAAAGGGCTAGTGTCCAGGGACGCCTGTGTGTCTCAGTCAGTTAAGCGTCTGGCTTCGGCTCAGGTCATGATCTCACGGTTCATGGGTTCGAGCCTGCGTTGGCCTCCTTGCTGACAGCTAGCTCAGAGCCTGGAGCCTGCTTCAGATTCTGTGTCTCCCTCTCTCTCTGACCCTACCCTGCTCGCACTGTCTCTCTCTCTCTCTAAAAAATTAATGAAAAACATAAAAAAAAAATTTAAAAAGGGGACTAGTATCCAAAATCTATAAGGAACTTACCAAACTCCACACCAGAAAAACAAATAATCCAGTGAAGAAATGGGCAGAAATCATGAACAGACATTTCTCCAAAGAGGACATCCAGATGGTCAACAGGCACAAGAAACGATGCCCAACATCACTCATCATCAGGGAAACACAAATCAAAACCACACTGAGATACCACCTCATGCCAGTCAGAGTGGCTAAAATGAACAAATCAAGAGACTATAGATGCTGGCGAGGGTGTGGAGAGACGGGCACCCTCCTACACTGTTGGTGGCAATGTAAACTGGTGCAGCCGCTCTGGAAAACAGTGTGGAGGTTCCTCAA
>PISW01002912.1:224736-235157 GCA_004023785.1 Mungos mungo | reverse complement strand
TAGGCAACCGACAGAATGGGAAAAGATAGTTGCAAATGACATATCAGATAAAGGGCTAGTATCTAAAATATACAAGGAACTCACCAAACTTCACACCCACAAAACAAATAACCCAGTGAAGAAATGGGCAGAAGACATGAACAGACACTTCTCCAAAGAGGACATCCAGATGGCCTACAGGCACATGAAACGATGCTCAGCATCACTCATCATCAGGGAAACACAAATCAAAACCACACTGAGATACCACCTCACACCAGTCAGAGTTGCTAAAATGAACAAATCAAGAGACTATGGATGCTGGCGAGGGTGTGGAGAGACGGGCACCCTCCTACACTGTTGGTGGGAATGTAAACTGGTGCAGCCGCTCTGGAAAACAGTGTGGAGGTTCCTCAAAAAACTATCCATAGAACTCCCTTATGACCCGGCAATAGCCCTGTTAGGGATTTACCCAAGAGATAACAGAAATGCTGATGCATAGGAGCACGTGTACCCCAATGTTCATAGCAGCAATGTCAACAATAGCCGAAACATGGAAAAAGCCTAAATGTCCATCACCTGATGAGTGGATCAAGAAGATGTGGTATATATACACAATGGAGTACTACATGGCAATGAGAGGGAATAACATTTGGCCATTTGTAGGAAAGTGGATGGAACTTGAGGGTGTCATGCTAAACGAAATAAGTCAGGCAGAGAAGGACAGATACCATATGTTTGCACTCATAGGTCTAACAGGAAATTTTCAGAATGATTTAGCTTCAAGAAAAGCAAGCAGTGAGTAGTACTTAAGAAAAATTGATTCAGTATCTAATGGATAGTTGATACCTGTCACAACACAGCATTTTATATACTGTTAAGTGAAACTGCAATACAATCTAAGTTTATTTTGAGAGTGTTTGCTGTATCATTGGATTTAATGAAATGTTTACAGGTACAGTAGGCATGACTTTGAGTAGATATGAAAGAATGCAAAATGCTTATTGATTCATGATGTGGTTTCATTTTAGCTTGGGCAAACCATGCAGTATTTAACACATAGTAGCAGAATATTTACTATTGAAGCTTGAAAAGATGTGAGTTCTTTGTGTGCAATCTTTCATTTATGCATGTGAGAGGGTTTTCTTTTTTTTAATATTTTTACATTGTAGTACTTGTTTTGCTTGTTGGGGGTGTTTGCTTATTTAATACATTCCGTCAAGGAGAGAAATTACATGCTGGGTTTTTTTTTCCCCCTAGGAAGTGTGTCTTGGGTTTTTCCCTTATTATTTTCTTTACTTTTTTTTTCTTCCTCTTCTTTTTTTGGTGGTGGGGGTGGTTATGTTTAAATGAAGTTGCTTTTACAACACCAAAGACTTACTCATCCATTTCCTATATAAAAGGTAGCTACTTTTTTGCATGGACCTCAAGTATATTGTAGTATAGAGGTGGAATTTAAGGAAAGGTATTAAGCAGGCTGTGTTTTAGCTTATGGGCAAGTAATAAATTGTATCATGTATCTTGAATGTATCATAGATAAGCTGCTGAATAACGATTGCCACTTCAGATAGCTGTGAAATTAGGTGATTAACTAGTTGTTACTTAACCTTCTAATGTCTGTATAAGTCTAATTACATGAAATAGAAGTTGGGGTTTTGATTTTTTACTTTGCTTTTCTGTTTGGAGTGTCATTGTAACCACTGTATTGTAAATGATGGAAAATAATTGCATATGTAACAAAAAATAAATTGTTATATTAAAAAAAATAAAATAAAATAAATGCAATTATAATATGATTTTAAGGTAAAAAAGAAACACATAGACTTTCCTATTTTAGAAAAAAATGTCAATTACTTTCCTTACATTCAGTATGTACCTGAATTATTTAAAGTATGCGATTTAAAATTTTATTCAGTTATAGAAAATAACATGAATATAATACATAAGATTCTTATATACTTAGTGACATGTGTGTAATTTACTCTGTCATTTGAATCTTGGTCCTTATGTTCTGATCTTTTAAAAGTTAAGCTTATATGGATACAGTCTGAAGGTATGTTTTCATTATGATAGACAATATGAAAAATAAGTATATTGAGGTAGGGATAATGGGTTTTTTTTCCTGTAAAGGGTGAGAGTAAATGTTTTCAGCCCAGTGGGCTTTGTGGTCTTTATTGCAACTCTTCAGCTCTGTCAACTGTCAACATATAATAAAAGAAATGGGTGTAAATGTGTGGCTATTTCACTAAGTCTTTTTTTATAGAAACAAGTAAGATCTGGATGTGGCCTTGGTTTGTTGGCCCTTGTATAATTGGAGGATTGCTCATGCCACTATCCTAATGAACTGTATAATGTAGGTCACTATCCCATCAATGGGGCTATGCAGGTCAGTATTTATTTAATTGAGTATGTATGTATTAAGCCCATCATGTGCCCTTAGCATTGTAATCAATCAGACTATAATTTAAACATTGTCTAAGGAAATGAATTTAAGATCATGCAACAAATTCAGTCAGCCAGGCTACAAAATCAAGTCATTCGGCACAAAACATCTATTTGGGGTATGAAATAACAACCAAGCATGCGTGTGTCTACACAGTTACTCTTAGTTCCCGTCCCACTACCCAAGGAGATATAGGTAAAAGGCTTTTTGAGAGTGAAGATATGCCAGATTACTTACTTTCCTCATTTTTAAGCTTTCAAAAAAAGGTAATAGTATTAGTTTCAAAATGGCCTTCTTTGAGAAATCTTGGCTTTGACCTCCTGCCACTTGCCCCTTCCCCCAAATCTACCAACACATTTCCAAAGCATGGATAGGGAGAGAGTAAAAGCTGACAAAATCTGATAGCAGACACACTTCTTAATCTTTAAAAATGATCTTTAAAGAGTCCACCATTAGGCCTTAGCAGATTACTGGTTTAAATCATAGGCTTAACACATGCAATGATTATTTCCCAGCAATTGAAACAGTTCTTAAATTCAGATAATTTTGGAGAGTTGAATTTTGCAATCCTTGTGTATGATTACCATTTGAAAAAACACATTATAAATTAAAGGGAACATGTTTTTAGTTTATTTTTTAAAAACTAAAACCTTTTTTTAGAATTTGGTTTACAACAGTATTCTGGAAGGTACTTAAATTCCCTATGTATCTCTTGCCCTCCCCCCAAACACATAGTCTCCCTTATTATCAACCTCACTCACCAGAATAATACTTTTTTTTTTAACCAAGAATGAACGTGCATTCATAACATATAATCACCCAAACTCTAGTTTACATTATGGTTCTTTCTTCAGTGTTTTATATTCAGTACAGTTGGACACATGGTTAATGGCATCTATCTATCATTACAATACCACATAGAGTATTTTCACTGCCCTAAAAATCCTCTCTGCTCTGCCTATCCATCTTCCTCCCCACTCCACTGATCTTTTTACTGTCTCCATAATTTTGCCTTTTCCAGAATGTCATGTAGTTGGAATAATACAATGTGTAGCCTTTTAAATTTGCTTCTTGCACTTAGTAATGTGAATTTAAAATTTCTCCATCTCTCTTTGTGACATGAGAGCTCATTTTTTCCAGTACTAAAAAATATTTCATTGTCTGGGTGTACCATAGTTTATCCATTTACCTACTGAGGAACATCTTAGTTGCTTCCAAGTTTGGACTATTATGAAAAAAGCTGCCACAAAATACAGTGTACAGGTGTTTTGTGTGTGTGTGGACATAAGTTTTTAACACCCATGGGCAGATACCAAGTAGTATGTTTGCTGGGTTGGTATAACAAGAGTATGTTTTAATTTGTTAGAAACTGTCAGACTGTCTTCCAAAGTGACTGTATCATTTCATAGTCTCACTGGCAATAAATGAGAATTCCTGTTGTTTGAAATCCTCACCAGCATTTGGTGTTGTCATTGCTCGGGATTTTGGCCAAGGTGTGTATCAAGGTATGTAGTGGTATCCCATTGTTGTTTTAGTTTGTATTTCCCTGATGATACATAATGTGGAACATATTTTCATACACATAAATGTGTTCTATGATCTTCTTTGGTGAGATATCTAGCCTATTATTTTAATTGCCAAATTTGGAAAGGGAAGCTATTCCTTCTCTGCACAAGTTTTTATATATATTAGGTAACTTGGCCATATAAAGGACATTCCATCTTTTCATTTAATACATATAAACATGTGGTTATTAATTGATGGATTTTATTGAAAATTTTAGAAAAAATAAAGAATTTTAGAGTGGGAAGGGTCTTGGCTGATTGTCTGACCCAAACCTGCAAGAAGGGACTTTGGCTACGAATATTAAATATGCACATATACATACTTCCATATTTTACTACATTAATCTAGTATAGATTATACACAAACACACACACATATATAATGTATTGCCACATGGAATTTAACAATTCTTAAATAAATTAACTCCAAGCATGGCTGGTTTTGGGGGCTTAAAATGTCATCATGATCTGGTTTTTGTGTCTGAGTTCTGTTTTCCTCTATGTTGGCTTAATTTCAACATTCCAAGTGGTGGGATATGGCTACCCACAGCCTATCCAGCTTAGTATAATTGACTTTACATATCACTTTCAAGAGTCTTGGAAGAAGTTTCCATCATATACCACACCTTCTTTATGCACTTATCTATCAGTAGACTTTTAGATTGTTTCTATATCTTGGCTATTGTAAATAAGGCTACAGTAAATATAGAGGTATATATATCTTTGTAAATCGATGTTTTTGGTTTTGGTTTTTGTTTTGGGTAAATATGTGGTAGTGTGATTGTTGGATCCTAGGGTAGCTCTGTTTAATGGTTTGAGGAATCTCCATACAGTTTTGCGCAGGGGCTGCACCACCTACATTCCCATGTAGGAGGGTTCCTTTTTCTCCGCATCTTTGCCAACAGTTGTTATTTCTTGTCTTTTTCATACTAGCCATTCTGACAGGTGTAAAGTGATATCTCACTGTGGTTTAGATATGTAGTTCCTTGATGACTAGTGATGTTGAGCATCTTTTCATGTGGCTCTTGGCCATCTGTATGTCTTCTTTGGAAAAATGTCTATTCAGATCCTCTGCCCATTTTTTAATAAGAGTACTTGGGGGCTTTGATTTTGAGTTTTATAAATTCTTGATATATTTTGAACATTTGCCACTTATTAGATATACAATTTGCAAATATCTGATTATAAGTTATACTGTAAATTGATGTATTAAAGTCCAGATGTAAAATGTAACTCCTAAAAATATGGAACAGCGTATGTAGACTTCAATTACTAAGTTTCTTTTTTAGCAATGAATTGAGTCAAATAAGTGAATTTTGAGAGTACAAAATAGGATTAAGCCATATTAGTTGTCCTGGTTAGCAGAGAAGCTTAGGAGATGGGGAAAGAATTGACATATAATGAGTAATAGAGGATAAATAGCATATTGAGTAGTCTCTTCACATCTCTCTCTATTGATATACATGTATATTTAATATATAGTAATAATTCTCACCACACTGGTTTGTTTTGTGTATAAAACAGACAAACATGTGGGATGAAAATTTGTTACACATTTTTATCATGATTAGTCTATTTAGAGGCTGGTACATCTAAGCTGCATATAATTTCGCAGGATCAATCAGTAGTACAGAACAGAACTGTTATTTCACCTGTCGTATGGCGCCCTTGCCCGTAATTCTTCCACTAAGTCCTTTATCTCCCTCGAAGACCTGAATTCTTAAAATGTTGATTAGAGAGTTGTATTTCTAGGTATGAAGGGGTAATTGCAATAATAATAATAATACACCATAGTATTACATTTGAAGTTTTATAGTGTAAATGAAATAGATATAATAAAAATAAAATAATGTTCCTTTCTTATTTGCTGAATTGCAAATGGTATAAACTAAAACAGATAGGTGATAGATAGATTCATTCCTTGTTAAGTACACCGTCTTATCGTCAGGAACAGAAAAGTAAATAGGTTTATCAGCCATGATGTTTCCGTAGCAACAGCACCACAGGAAAATCATAACAGACATTCCCTCTAATCTATAGAATGATCCATCCTACATGCTCCAAACAGAGTAACCATTAATCAGCACATCTCTACTCTTTTAACTTTTCCTCAGGTCTGCCAAACGGTTCCAAAAACTGCCAAAATAAAAAGCAAAATAGGGTTTTATGTTTCCCAAACTCTTCAACAACCCATTTCTCAACCCCTTTTCATTTTTACAAAACTGGTCATTCCATATATAATATAAAGTAAAATGTATTGGTTTTGGTGAATAGTTTTATGTGTTTGATAATTACGTAACCACTGCTACAATTGGATACCTCAGTCACCAAAAGTGTGCCCTATACCTCTTCCAGCCAGTCACTTCCTAGGTGTAGCCACAGATTTGGGTTTTTTGTTTGTTTGTTTCTTAAATTTTGACTGTCCCAGAAGTGCATGTAAATGGAATAACGCAGGTTGTAGCCTTTCGAGTATTCATTTTGCAATGAATGATTATTTATTTATTTTGAGAGAGTGTGTGGAGCAGAGAGAGAATCCCAAGCAGGTTCTGTGCCTTCAGCACAGAGCCAGACACAGAGCTCCATCGCCCCAAGTGTGAGATCATGACCTGAGCCAAAATCAAAAGTCATACGCTTAACTGACTGAGCTACCCAGATGCCCCTCTAATATGCATTTTTTTCCACTGATCACATGCATTTGGGCTTTATCCATGTTCTTCCTGTGTAGTAGTTTGAGTTTTTCAATTTTTATTGCTGAGTGATACCATTCTGTATGCATGGTCCATAGTTTGTTTATCCATTCATTCATTAAAAACAATATTTTCCTTGGGGTGCCTGGGTGGCTCAGTCGGTTAAGCGTCCATCTTCGGCTCAGGTCATGATCTCATGGTTTGTGAGTTCAAGCCCTGCATCGGGCTCTGTGCTGACAGCTAGCTCAGAGCCTGGAGGCTGTTTCAGATTCTGTATCTCCTTCTTTCTCTGACCTTCCCTGTTCACACTGTCTCTCTGTCTCTCAAAAGTAAAATTTTTAAAAAAGACAATATTTTCCAGATTTTTATAGGTATGAATAAAACTGATAAAAATTAATGTGCAGAGTTTTTTTTGTAAATGTAAGTTTTCGTTCCCTTTGAGGAAATACCTACGTGTGTGATTTGTGGAGTGTATAGTAATTGTGTATCTACCAAGACATTGGCAAACTGTTTTCTAAAGCATTTTGCCATTTTCTGTTTCCATCAGTGGTTCAGTGGTATATGAGATTTCCAGTTTCTCCACGTCTTCACCAGAATCACACACACACACACACACTACATGTACCCAGTGTGTGTATGTGTATAGCTTTTCTAACAGGTCAGGAATGCTGTTTCCTAGATAACAGGGTGATTATATTTTGTGTTGAACATCTTTTCATATGATTCTTTATCCATCTACATGTATTTGGTGTAATGTATATTCCAATATTTTCCCATTTTTAAAAATTGGGTTATTTATGTTTTTACTATTGAGTTTTTAAAATTCTTTGAATATGCCGTGTAGAAGTCTTTTATCAGCTGTGAATTTTCAAATATATTTCTTTTGCAGCTTGTCATCTTTTTCTTAACAGTGTCCTTTAAAAATGAAAGTTTAAATTTTAATAAAAACAAATAATGTTTTCTTTTATGAATCATATTCTTCATGTAATATTTATGAATTATTTGTCATACATGAGGTCACAAAGATTTTTTCTCTTTTTTCTCCTAGCAATTATGTCATGTTTGCTTTTGCATTTAAATTTACAATCTATTTGACTTAATTTTGGTATGTAAGGTGAGGTGTGGAGTAACTTTTTCTTTCTTCTTTTCTTTTCTTTTACTTTCCTTTCCCCCCCTTCCCCCCTCCTTCCCTCCCCCCTTTTTTTTTTTTTTGCATCTGCATGAACAATTGTTTCAGCACCAAATGTGGGTAACTGTCCTTCTACTGATTTCTCTTTTCCCTTTGTCACATTGATAATTAAAGGATTGGCCAGTTCCTGAGGTCTTATTCAGTACCACTAATATACATGACTGCACTGGTGCTAGTAAATCTTGAAATAATTTAGTGTGAATCCTCTAGTTTGATTCTTCTTTTTCAAATTTTTTGGTATCATAATTAAATGAGTAATCATCTAACAACCAAGCTTCCCAGTTCATGATGCAAAAACTGATGGAACTAAAAGGAGAAAAATATAAATATGCAATTAGTCTTGATAACTGCAGTGATTTTGATAGAACAAACAAACAGAACCATCAGCAAAAATATAGAAGAGTTAAAACTATCAACCATCTTGACCTAATTAATATTTATAGAATCATCTACTTAGGAATACATATGCTTTTTAATCACACCAGCAGTGCTCACCAAATAGGCCAAATTCTGGAGCAAGCAAAACTGATTTAACTTTCAAAAATCAATCAGTGTAGTAATCCATCACATCAGCAGACTAAATAAGAAAAAATCATAAACATAATAATATCAATAACTGAAGAAAATGCATTAGACAAAACCAACATCCCTTTTGTGATTAAAAAAACAAAAGCAAAAGCAAACCTCAGCACACTAAGCAAAGAAGGTGCCATTCTCAATCTGAAAAACAAAACATATATTTAAAAATCCTGATAACATCATACTTTGTGGGCAAATACTGAATGATTTACCCCATTAGAACATGTGAAGGATATAGACTCTGACCACTTTTACTCAGTAGCATAATGCTTTCCATTCTAGCAAGTATAGTAAGACCAGATAAATGGCATGAAATTTCAAAAACAAGGAATAAAAATATCCCTAGTGATAGACAAGATGCTTGCCTATGTAGAAAATTTCAAGGAATCTACAAAAACATTTCTTAGAGCTAATTTAGCATGTGTGCCAGATACGAGATTAACATAGAAAAACCTTTTCCTATATTCCAACAATGAAAAGTTGAAAACCAAAATCTTAAAAGATACTATTTATCATAGTCCCTCAAAAATGAAATCTTTAAGTGTAAATGTACAAATTATGTACAACGTCTATTTGATTAAAAAAAAAACACAAATTGCTGATGAAAGAAATCAAAAGAACCCTAAACCGATGGAGGGATATACCATACTTATGAATTGGAAGACTCAGTAAAGATGTCATTTGTTCCAAATTTGTTTTTAGATTTAATGTAATTCTAATACTTAGTATGAAAAAGGTAAAACTCTTAGAAACAGGGAACAGATTGGTTGTTGCCTACGGTTAGGTTTAGAGGGAGTATCTGACTGTGGGTAAGGGTACCATCCACAAGTCCCCCAGAATGTTGGAATTGGTCTTTAATGTCTTACTGGTTCTGATTATATGAATCTATCTATGTGTTTAAACTTGTAAGTCTGGATACCATCAGAAAGTGAATTTTATTTTATGTATGTTAAAATATAGTCATAATAAATGGTAAAAAGCAACTTGTGACATTAAGGGCATTTAAGAAAAAAATATGTCTAACAAAGCAAATGGTAATATAGTTTAACATTGTGATCCTGAGATACGTAATCATTCCATTCTCTTCACCATGAGTAATTTCTAGAAGAGCATGCAGTGATATCATCTACCTTTTAAAACTGAAAAGTGTTTCTAGTTTTGTCTAGTTCCTCTAGCAGAGAAAAAGCTTTGTGTGTCCAACTCTGAGCCATGGTCACTGACATGAATGAATGTCACTATCATTAAAATTTTCTGCTTTACATTTGCAATAACATGAATACGGCTAGAGGGTATTATGCTCAGTGAAATAAGTCCATCAGAGAAAGATAAATACCATACAGTTTCACTCCTGCTTAAAATTTAAGCAACAAAACAAGTGAGCAAAGGGACGGGGGGTGGGGGGGTGGGGAGAGAGAGACAGAGACAAACCAAGAAACAGATTCTTAATTTTTTTTCCATAATATTTTATTGTCAAATTGTTTTCCATATAACACCCAGTGCACTTCCCCTTAAGTGCCCTCCACCATCACCACCACCTCTTTTCCCCCCTCCCCCTTCCCCTTCAACTCTCAGTTCATTTTCAGTATTCAATAGTCTCTCAAGTTTTGCGTCCCTCTCTCTCCCCAACTCTCTCTCCCTCCTCCGCTCCCCTGGTTCTCCATTAGGTCTCTCCTGTTTTCCTGTTGGACCTATGAGTGCAAACATATGGTTTCTGTCCTTCTCTGCCTGACTTATTTCACTCAGCATGACACCCTCAAGGTTCATCCACTTTCCTACAAATGGCCATATGTCATTCTTTCTCATTGCCATGTAGTACTCCATCGTGTATATATACCACATCTTCTTGATCCACTCATCAGGTGATGGACATTTAGGCTCTTTCCATGTTTTGGCTATTGTTGACAGTGCTGCTATGAACATTGGGGTACATGTGCTCCTATGCATCAGCATTTCTGTCTCTCTTGGGTAAATCCCCAGCA